>AP025046.1:27499179-27553764 GCA_036186865.1 Eustoma russellianum
GCAGGCTGCTTTCCGAGTCTCCCCATTTCCGTATTTAAAAAAATGGGGATCCCCCCTCTCTATCCCCTGCTAGCTGGATAAGGTGGGTTGTTTTCTCATAGTCTCCATTTCGAGATGGTGGAGCGCGCCCCTGATAATTACGTCGTTGTGCCTGCTCTGATATTAATCTAAATTAGATTCGGGAGTTGGTGCGCTCATTCCATTCTCTATAACTAGGCTTTTCCATTTTTGGGTTCACTCCGAATGTCGGAAATGGCAGAAGACATATCCGATGAATGATTAAATCCGAAGGTTTGGTTGAGTGACCTAGGGTTTTAGTAGCCTCAACTTATGTAAATTTGGGTTCATATTTATATCGAGGTATAAATCGCGCTAATTATTGTACGTGTTTGATTAATTATTTTGATGCTGTGTTGGCATCTTAGTCTTTAAATTGCTTCCCATGGCTGGCCGAATTGTCCTTTTAAGACATGTGCTGTCTTCTATGCCGTTACACATTATTGCTAGCTCTAGATTGCCAAAGAGCATCATTGTGGTTCTTAATAGGAAATTGTCTTCTTTCTTTTGGAATAATAGACATCATTGGCAATCATGGGATAAAATTTGCCGTCCCAAAGAACATGGTGGTCTAGACATTAGATCTCTTTCTGTAGTGCAACAGGCATTGTGGGCCGAATATTGCTGGATAAAGTATGGCAAAAGGAATACAATCTATGCTCACATTTATGACTCTCCTTCATGGAAGATCATTTGTAGAATTAATGCTTACATGGTACCTTTAGTCCAAACTTCACATGATGGCCTCATCTGGACTGCTAATTATAATGGGCAGTTTTCATTGAAATCGGTGTATAAGGTGTGGTTTTCGGAGCAGCCTCAGTTTTCCACTGCAAAATATATCTGGTGGCAGACATTGTCGTTGGGAGGGAGGTTGTTTTATGGAAATTATGGATGCGATCATTACCTATAGCAGACAATCTTCAATTATGGCAGGTTATCTATCCTACACAATGTGTCTTTTTGTAGAGTGGAGTCGGACAACATAGACCACATCTTTGTTAAGTGTTCTGCAATCAAACCGCTATGGAATGAAATAGCGACCCTCTTTTCTGGTCCAGTACCTAGTCATTTCGCAATACAAGAATACCTGATTCGTTGGTGGAGATCATCCTCAGCACACACAATGCTAGGACAATTGAGAGAAGTGGTTCCAACATTAGTAGTATGGGTCATTTGGAAGGAGTATTTGTGAATACGTTTTGGAGAGGAGATCTTTTCATATACACGGATGTTTGAGAGGGTTAGAGATCATGTTTACACTTGGTGTGCAGCAACACAGGGGAGAAAATTTTCCCAGCAGCTATCGCATTTGTCAGCACTTACCTTTTCTCCGATCGTTCGATCACGGAGAGCAAAAATTGTTTGTTGGTTGCAGCCCCCGGTAGGTAAATTCAAATTGAATGATGTTGCAGCGGTGCAGCAAACAAAGGCGGCAGCAGGCGCAGTCTTGCGCAATCATAGCGGGCAGTTCGCTTTCGCTATTTCTTTTTATTTCCTGCTAGTACCCAATGAGAGCTGAGCTGATGGCACTTCAGTATTCGCTTATCTTTTATTCACAGGCATATGAACACTTAACAGTTGAGACATACTGTCAGGTTTTATTACGTCATATCGTTAGACCAGAAGTTTATACAGGAGGAATGCATTTGATTTGAGGCGCGCAATACAGTTTCTACAACTAAATAGTTCGACATTGTCTTATTTCTCAAGAGAAGTGAATACGGCAGCACATGTGCTATCCCGTTATGGATTAAAGGCAACCAGTTTCATTTTCTATGCACACTTATCGTCTTTGCCATGCGAAGTTTGTGGCGCAATAGGTACGGATGCAACGGTGCCCAACTTCAGATTTTAATGAATAAATAAGTCTCTCCATGGATTGGCGCAATCATGATGCAGTTGCCTATGTCGACTATTGGCATATGCAACGTTGGTATATTCTCCTTATGCTTTTCCTTCTTTTTACTATTTCACTAAATGGCAACTATTTTGTGGATTATAATCTCCGCTTTTGTGGTATTAATGATAATTATCATCAACGGCTGCAGACATATTTTCATCCACTACATGGCGATTGCATTGGAGAGTTGGACTGGATATACTTTCGGTTGCCTGTGTTCGTTTGGAATACATGCAACATTGGTATGTATTGTATCTCTTTTGTTTCATCTACATTCAAATGCATTTTTCGTTTACTAATCATGTTGCTTTGGTGGCCTAATCGGCGTTCGACGGAGATTCACACAATATCACCTTACATTGCAAGGAATATCTACACTTATCTAGAGAGTTTTGAATGGCAGCATCAGCAAGTATTCTACAAACCAAAATTACGGTCCTTAGTTTTATGTCACAGTTTTCGTTTTACTACATTATCACATTTATTAGATACTATTTTGCGATTTCTGTATATTATTCTTATTTTGATTCACTTGATTTGGGAGAGTCTCCCTCCGTAAATAGGGCAATTAATGTAACCACGGTATTCCTCCACCACAAGTGATTGCACATTTACATCAATAAATTCCACCGGACGGTACCGCCTGTCTTTCATCAAAACAAATATATATATATATATGTATATACCGCTGCTGATCCACACGCTTTTCACCACCGTCAATTTTCTGCTGCTTCATCCCGCCGTCTTTGCCATAGAATTACAACGTAATTCACTCTTCCATAATGTCAACATTGAAGCCGCCATCTTTCGCTGATATTGTCGCCGGCGACACATCTGCGCAAAAGATTAATATTTCGCCCAAAACCGTTTCACGACACAAAGGTATTCCTATGATCTCATTTCTCGATTCTGAAATCGATGCCCTAGCCGCGCCATTCAAACATTCCTTGGTTGGCACATTTTGGTATGGACGACCACCATTGAAGGTGATACGGGATGTTTTTGAAAAAATTGGATTTCATCAAGATTTACGTATAACTTTCATCGATCAAACCCAGATTCTTTTAAATTTTCGCCATGAAGCCGATTATCTCAGATGTTTTTATCGTAGATCATGGCTTATATCAGGATGTCATATGCTATAACCAAATAGACTGTTGATTTTGATCCATCCGCTGATGTACCCATTGTTCCAGTATGGGTTGCCCTACCTGGCTTGCCAATCCATCTGCACTGTCGCGATGCTCTCTTTGAACTAGTGAAACCGATTGGCTATCCACTCAAGCTAGATGTCGCGACTTCTGACGGTCTCAGGCCATCCGTGGCACGAATATGTGTTGAGGTTGATGTCTCACAGGATCTGCCACAAAAAATTTATTTACAAGCAAAGAAAAGATTCATACTGCAGTCGGTGATATATGAAGATTTGCCCAAGTTTTGTACTACTTGTCATCGTCTTGGGCATGATCAAGCGTCTTGTCTGCCAAAACTGTCAATGCCTTCGTCAGTTCCACCGCCTCCACCGCCAGCGCCGTCTCGCCCTCTAAAACAACGATGGACGCCTGTAAAGAAGAAATCAATAGCACCACCTCCTACGGCGCCATCATCTTCCCTTCCACCTCAAAATTCTATGCCTGACATGCCCCCTGCTGAGATGCCTCCATCGGATGCTCCTCTACACGCCACCTGCGATCAGCCAGAAGATGAGGAGGAAGGCCAGCTGCTAGACACTTTCTGCGATGCCGCAGATCATCAAATGCCAGATGACGTCACACATATGGATATTGGACATTTGTCGGATAATGATTTACCGGCTGATGTCCATGCTGAGGACATCCCTACAGTGCCTGAAGAAGTTGCACGTCGCATGCAATTGCTTGACTCATCGCCTGATGATGAAATATTAATATCCAGACTGCATGATCAGACCGAGGAGGCGCCATTTATAACAGTCGTCCCCTGTAGGAAACGTCCAGCCCGAAAGGACCTACCCCCTGCCGCCATCGACCATTCTGATGCGCAGTGCGTCTCAAATCATCCAGGGAAGTGTCTCCAACCTTACTCAATGAATATATTAATATGAAACATTCGACAAATGCGTACGTCATTACCTCGATTACAACAGTTGATTAGAGAACATCGTTTAAATTTAGTTGCCTTAATTGAACCTAAGCATACTCCATCACAAGTACATAGATTTGGTTTGCGTCTTGGATTTTCACACTGCTATGCTTCACAGTCGGAACATATCTGGTTTTTCTGGCATGATAATGATTTCCGTTTACTTGCCACACAGGATCAAGATCAAGTGATCCATCTGACTTTGTCATCGGTTTCGCTGCAGCACACTTTTGTTCTCTCTTTAGTCTATGCAAAACATACGGCTTCGCAGCGTCACCACTTATGGCGCACAATATGTGATTTCTCCATGGGGTTACAGTTACCTTGGATGGTTGGCGGAGATTTCAATACGTTTCGCGCCCTTGATGATCATCGCGGACGCTCCACACCTTCTTTATCGGCTTTACAAGACTTTAATGATTGTATAGAAGCATGTTCTCTTATGTCGCCACCATATCAAGGTTCGCGCTTTACTTGGGCTGAAGGCCGCGGTCTTGGGCATGTTCGACGACGGTTGGACTGGCTTTTTGTCAATTCTTTGATGCATGATATGTTTGACACTTTGCGGCTTTCTCATTTACCATGCATAACATCGGATCACACTCCACTTATGATACAATGTCAGCTAAGCACTCAGTCTACCCGTCGCTCATTTCGTTTTTTAGATGCATGGCTTCACCACCCAGATTTTCATACTTATGTGAAGAATGCATGGATGTCATATCCAACTACAAGCGCCATGCGTGGTTTCTATACGAAATTATTTTCCCTTAAGAAAGACATTCAACTCTAGAATAAGAATATATTTGGGAACATTTTCAGCACTCTGAAGCATGCAGAGGAACATCTTAATAGGGCAGAAAGTACTTGGGACGCTAGCCCCACGGAAGAGACACGCGAGGCGTTTTATCAGGCCAGAGCACATTATTTGCTCGCCTCCACTTATGAATTTCAATACTGGAAACAAAAGGTGCGGGTAAAATGGTTACAAGAGGGCGATGCTAATACCCGATACTTCCACTCATTTGTCAAAGGTAAACGGTCATAGCTATTTATTCGACAGCTTTAGGACTCGCAGGGCACACTGTTGACACAACCGGACGACATTATGACATCCGATGTCGCTTTTTACAAGGACTTATTCGCTCGTGCACCTACGAATAATCACTCAGCTATACTATCACACATTCCACATCTAATATCTGAAGCAGATAATCACATGCTTACACAGTTACCATTGGAGTCAGAGGTAAAAGTGGCTGTATGGAGCTTAGACCCACAAAGTGCAGCAGGGCCAGATGGTTTTCATGGAAATTTCTACCGTTCATGCTGGACTATAATACATTTGGATGTTCTAAAAGCGGTGCAAGAGTTTTTCATTGGAGTACCACACCCGACTGTCATGGCTAGTGCTTTACTGACGTTGATCCCAAAAACACAGTCGACACAGACTTTTGGAGATTTTTGCCCTATTTGTCTTACAAATTTC
This sequence comes from Eustoma russellianum, assembly GCA_036186865.1. Lineage (NCBI taxonomy): Eukaryota > Viridiplantae > Streptophyta > Magnoliopsida > Gentianales > Gentianaceae > Eustoma > Eustoma russellianum. The sequence goes on from AP025046.1 coordinate 27,504,750, forward strand.
CTGAGCAAGGTTTGCACTTGTATCATTGCCACTCGCTTGGGTCGGCTGCTACCACAGTTAATTTCACCGGAACAAACAGGTTTTCTTCCTGGTCAAGATATTTTGACTCAAGTGCTATTGGCCTAAGAAATGGTACACAGATGGATAGAGGGGGATCTCAATTATGTTTGAAATTGGATATGATGAAGGCTTTCGATCGGGTAAGTTGGGAATATCTTGAACTGCTCTTGCGCAAATTTGGTTTTTCGGATTTCTTCATTCGGATTATCATCAACCACCTAAGTGCTACAAGGTTGTCAGTCCTAATCAATGGGCAGCCATCGACATCTTTTCGGCCTTTTAGGGGAGTCAAGCAGGGTGATCCTTTGTCACCCTTACTATTTATTCTATCATCTGAAGGATTCAGCAGAGGATTGAAGGCGCTAGTTGCAGCGGGAAACATACAATCATTTCGCCTGGGGAGAATACCTATGGCCATCTCTCACTTGGCCTATGCGGATGACTTGCTTATTTTTTACGAGGTACACATCGCATAGAGTCGGGGGTCTCACTAGAAGCCGACTCTCTATCCCTAGGGATAGAGGTATTGTCTGCCTACCATTTACTCTCTGCAGACCCTAACAATATCTTTTGCTGTCGTGGGATATACTGGGTACGGATGATGATGATGATGACAGTGCAATCTCAGACGTTTCCACTCATTCCTCAATATGTATGAAAATGCATCAGGACAAAAGGTAAATTTTCATAAAAGCAGTTTCATACCATCATCCAGTGTCACTTCAAGTCAATGTCGTATATTCAAAGACATACTAGGCATGCGCGCAACAACTCTGCCTTTTAGATATCTTGGCTCATATCTTCATAAGGGCATCGCTCGGTCTAGATATTGTTTGACCCTCTTACAACATATTGATGGCCACTTACACGGCTAGCATTCTCGTCTTCTCTCCTCGGCGGGAAGATTAGTGCTTTTACGTTCAGTGGTTGCAGCGCTTCCGCTTCATGTCCTGGCAGCAGGCAGCTTGCCCAAGTCTGTCATTCGAATGATAGACAGAAATATGTCAGCATTTTATTAGGGAGATAGGCATCATTGGGTGGCATGGAAAAACATCACAACACCTGTTGAAGAAGGAGGTTTAGGCCTTCGTAATCTAAGTGACTTAGAGCAGGCATATCAGTGTCGGATTTGGTGGACATATCAAAAGCAAAATACTTTATGGAGTCAGTATATGCATTTGAAATACGGAAGGCGAGGTGATTATCATCCGCGGCTTCCTGACTCAGCCGTATGGAAACTCATATGTCGAATTCACAACACTTGTATTTCTCATACAAGTGGTACGGGATCCTTTCTTTCATGGACATCTACGCCTACAGGCGAGTTTACTCTCAAGTCTGCCTATGACATTTGTAGGGAGTCACGACCAACACAGCTCTCTACAAAATTTATTTGGTTCAAACAACACTCCCCATCCATAAGACTACTGTTGTGGCACCTCTTTCATTTGGCCATGCCATTTGAAGACTATATAGGACGGTATTTGGTGGCACGTCCCACACAATGTCCTTTTTGCAGAGAACACTTAGCCACAATGGATCATATCTTCATTAACTGTAGTCGCATTCGTCATTTCTGGGGTTTTTTGCGGCAGAGTTGCATGGCATACCTCTGACGTCACTATCTCTACGTCAATATTTATTAGCTTGGTGGTACCGATCCATTTTTTCATCATTATTTGGGGTCTTAAAGATAGTCATTCCAGCAATTATGGTTTCAAACATTTGGCGTCATAATGCGCAATTAGTATATGGGGACTCTACAACCTTTTCGACTGCGGGCCTACGCAACTCCATACACTTTGATATTCACATGTGGATACTGAAGATCCAAGGATCAAAACTTGCAGCGGAACCAACTCTCTCTCTCTCTCCTGGATCCCCCGGATTTGCACTCCGCATCTCCGCATTATTCGGTGGCAAACTCCTCCTACAGGTAGACACAAATTAAATGTTGATGCCGCAGTTGGCCGGCACTATGCCGCAGGTGGGGCAATATTGCGTGATCAAGAGGGTCGTTGTGTGCGGGCCCTCTCATTTCGTCTGCCTCCAAGTACACCTTTGCAGGCAGAGATTCAGGCTACTCTTTTTCGATTGATGTATTTTCTCCCATTCTATCGTTCGATCATAATTGAATCTGATTGTGCTCAAATGTTGTCGCGACTGCATCAGTCACAACATGTTTCTGGAAACTATCATCTATGCCTCCTATATACAATGATTCATCAACATCGACTGGAGATCATCCACACATATCGTGAGGCTAATATGCCAGCTCATTACCTTGCTTAACACGCGATGCTGCATCCTGCGACAAGTGTTTTCAACGAACACAATCTCTCAGCTTTGGTCCGTGCATCACTTATATTGGATCTCACATCGGCGAGCTTGCGCACAGGCTGACTCTCTAGTCTTCCTCATGGATTGGCAACTTTTCACATATTCTGCCCGTACCATAACGGTTACGGGCAGCCGCGGTACGCATTGCATTCTTTTCACTCACTGCTGTATCTTTCATCTCCTCATCATACTTAATGCTGTCCTTTTTCCCGATAACAATGGCCGACACCGGAACTGCACCGCCCCCTTGGCGCGACGCCGCCAACCTCACACACTTAAAGTCTTCCATAAGGATTGGCTACATCAAAGTTTATCTGCCTGTACTTTAATATGTACAGGCAGCCTCGCATTACCGTCCATCACTTGGTATCGCTATTTGGTGTATGGATGGCATCAACACCTTGGTGGTCCTTGCCCGCTGATGCGAGACCATTTCTTTATGCGCATGGCTTTCCCCATCATAATCACCACCTGACGTCATTGACTCACACACCATGTTGCCTATTATTGCAAGTCTTCTACATGGATTGGCGTATATCCGATATTTCTGCCGACACATTGGGTTGTGCTGGCAGATCAGGTATGATTTACCCCCAGCTCAATTCTCATGTTTCATTATGTCTTGGATTTCTGCTACTCAGCCCTAAATTTATGTCGTGCGTGGACAAGGACATGGATCGCACTTATACTCCATACATTTCATGCGGTTATCACCTGGATCAGGCATCATTATCTACGTTGGTCTGCTATTCTTGGGATACATGAACGGAAACAGGGCTTGTGCTCCTTTTCTTGGGAATTGAAGTGTATACCGACTGGGTACGAGGAACCTATCATGTGCGGATGTTCACATGGCATTTCATTTCATTACGTTTGTGTAATATTCAGATTCCAAATTGTTTTTCATTACACGATAGCGCATATCAACAGTCCATCTATATAAATATGTTTGCTTTTTCCTTCGCCAAGGTTTTATCCACAAGGGTGGTTTTACTTGGCAAGTTTTTAACGCGGCATATCATATATGGAATGGATGTTGATAATCATATACTGCTACGTTCTATCTTGTTCTTTTTGATGTAATAAGGTTTTCCTCCGCCACAAGCGAGGGTTTTCATAATAAAATTTCCTTTTAAAAAAAAATATACCGCTGCTGCAATATGAAAAAAATGTAAATAATGTAAGATAAAGCCTAGCATCGTAATCATACTAGGAAAAGAATAATAAAAGGATAGAGTTTTAATTAAATACAAGTCCTAATCATACTAGGATTATATTAAACTATATCTATACATACATAACCTGTACAACACAAATTACAACCTACCATATTCTACAGCCCTTCCCACCCCAAGCCTGTCTTTTCCTTGCCGCTAGCAACAAAAAGAAGATAAAGGAGATGTTTATGGAAAGTAGATCCAAGAGTGCAATGAAAGGAGAAAAAAACATTCAGGGAGACATTGAACAGGGGAATCTGTTGCCCCCAGAATTTCTCACGGCGAGAACCAGCTTCTCCCTGTCCTTTGTTTCCTTCCTTTTATCTGTGGCCCTTGTATGTCTATCAGCAAAAGCATCCTTTGAATCTCATATTCCTTGGACTTTTACGACTTCTCTGGGTCTTACTGTGGGAGTAACCTATGCACACAAACGGCAGTCCTCAACCCCCAAGAAATCCCATTCAACTGCAGCTAGAACAAATGAGTTGGAGCCAAATTATTGATCGTTTGCATCCCGATTCTTCGTATGTGTCGTCTAATCAAGACTAACGGCAAGTACCATTGCTATATTTGCTATGTCTTTTACAAAGTTATTATGCTATTTTCGTATCAAATCGGATCATTTATACGTAATTGTGATTTGCATAGATTGATTGATGTATATACCTATGTATTTGTTGTATATATGTATCGCTTATGTGTATATACATATGAAAGATACATGAATCTTGTTGAATTAATTTCATACGGGCCACTGGTAAAAAATTGATGAATATTCAAAATTGTAAATGGGCTTTCATGTGAATTACATGTATGTAAGTTTTGTGTGCATGTGACCTCGCTGTGTTCTTTTATTTTTACGTGACGTGAGATTAATATTGAGGGAGATGGCTGCTGCCTAGAGCAGCGGCTGTGCAATGAATATATGTGTATTTATATTAAGGTAAAAAAAATCAGCATATATGATTTTATATGGATTATTTGATGATTTCCGGAATTATGTGATTTCGACCTGTATTTGACATATTTGAGCATGATTACAACTGTGATTATGAATCTGGTCTGAGATGTTAAAAGTTGATTAATTATGATGGAAACGATGAATTGAATCATAAGAAAACGAATGAAACGGAAGTTAGGTTTTTTGTCACCGGAAGAGGAGAAAAACAATTTTAAAAATTGGGATTTTTGGTGATTTGAGGGCAAAACGCGTAAGTATAAGCGCGTGTATGGACGCGGGCATATATGTGTGTATACTTACACGTAGGAGATAAAATGGAATTAAAACAAAATTAAAATGGTAAACGGAAAAATATGGGAAAAAGCATGAATGATGTAACGAAAGACCAGAAAGTGAAATTTGCATTGCATTCATGGCACGTGCATTGCATTTGACCTAAGGGACGTGTGATGGTGGGTTGTAGTCAAGAGCTAAAGTAGCACCAAGAAAAAAGAAAAAAAAGTGAAAAGGAATAGTGGCTGTAGTGGAAGAGCTACACCAGCACTCATAGTGGGATGTAGTGGAAGAGCCAGGATTTCCAGAGTTGACTGCAGTGGAAGAGCTATAGTAGCACCTAACAACCCCGGGGGATCATGCATTGCACGGTAGAAATACGGACGTAGCGCATGACATGACTTTTGTAACGTGTGACAAGTAGTAGTTGGGACATGCATCATGAAGTTGCGCATTATTATGTAGAGTGACTTACTTTACGCAGCTATTTATTTTATGCCTATATGTTGTTACTTGAATTATGTGATTATGTATATATACCATTGTGTATGCTCGTTCTGTATCGGACAGAGGCAGGTACCTATTAGGTGATGTCATACCACGTACTAACTTGTGTGTGCGATGACTTAGTTGCGTGTGCTTTACATGCTTGATTGTAGAGGAAAGGCAAAAGGTAAATTTATTTGCAAAGAGAAGCATGCTATTTTATATTATGTTATTTGTTTATTTTATTTACACTTGCTTCTCCGTGTATGATCCCGTAGTAAATATAGTCGGTCTACTTGCTGGGCGATGTATGTCGCTCACCCCCACTATCAATCAGTTTTGCAGATACACAGGTAAAGGAATTAGTATACTGTGGAAGATCGGGACTAAAAATTTCGAGACTGAGGATATTCGGATGAGACTTTCGAGGATTTAGTTGAGGCAGTTATATCGATATTCGAGGTTTATGTATTTTTGGAGTTTTAGAGATTATCTACATTTGACTAATGTATCGATTTAGATTTGCCTAGAAATTGTATTAATGATGATGATTATTTTATCGAGGGTTTTAGTTTACGACTTCCGCTGACATCGATTTACGTTATTTTGCTGACGTGTAATTGGATTGTATCGACGCCTTGTATTGTCCTTAGCGAGATATGGCGGGTGAGTCATTTCAAGTATTAGGGCTCTGGACGGGTCGCTACATCTGTGACTCCTAGTTGACTTGCATGTCACGTGACACGCGCTGTCCTAACAAAGTAACACTTGCTTCTTATTACATACTCTTCTGTCTCAAAAGCCATTGTATTATGTTTAAAATTTTGTCCACTTCCCATGGTCATTAAATAAATAAAATAAATTTCTAAATTTGTTTTTAATAGTAATAATGGTAGATTGCTAGCCAACCATGAAAAAAAGAAATTGCAAAAGTGAAATTATTTGATCGTTCTAATAGTTAATAGCACAACAACAACAACAACAACAACAACAATCATACCCAGTATATCCCAACGACAGCAAAAGCTATTGCTAGGGTCTAGGGAGGGTAAAAAGCAGGCAAACAATACATCCATCCCAAGGGATAGAGAGTTTGCTTCCAGTGAGACCTGCGGCTCTATATGTACCTGCATAGATAGTACAATAATAGGAATATATAATAATGAATGAATTTTATTAAATATAAATGCAAACTTTACGATATTAGAATAGTCAACAATGAATCTACACAAACAAAACAAAACAAAAAAATAAAAAAAATAAAAGAATAAAAATAAATGTAGAGACTATTTAATTCTCTAAGTATGCTCTAAGGTGCATTTATATCATGTCTACCCTTCCTTAACCTTAATACTCTGCCTCCATGAATTCATATCTTGGACCATGTCCTCAGAGAGGTGCAACTCTAGCAAGTCCTGCCTAATCTGCTCACCCCACATCAGTTTGGGCCTACCTTTACTCCTCTTCCTTTCTACAGTGAGGCTTTCAATTGCTCTGACAGGCGTCGTTGTCTGTCTCCTCTTGACATGCCCAAGTCATCTCAATCTTCTCTCTCTTATCTTATCTGCTATACTAGTTATCCCTAACCTTTCTTTGAATACCTCATTTCTTATTCTGTCTAGCCTTGTGTGCCCACAGATCCACCTCAACATCCTCATCTCTGTTACTTCCATCTTCTGCAATTGCGTCCTCTTGATGGTCCAACAGTCTGTTTCATATAACATTGTCGGCCGCACTGCCACCTTATAAAATTTTTCTTTGAATTTAGTTGGAAAATTCTTGTCACACAGCATCCCAGAGGCCGCCCTCCACCTACACCAGCCTGCTGGAACTCGGTGTGCTACGTCACTCTCTATATCTCCATCTTGTTGTACAAATGATCCTAGGTACTTGAACTTACTTACCTTTAGGACCACTTGACCCTCCATGGTGAGTTGACTATTTTCATCGTTGGCTACGCCACTGAAATCGTAGTGTAGATACTCAGTCTTAGAACGACTAATCCTTAAGTCTTTTCTCTGTAAAGCACCTCGCCACTCTTCTAGTCTTATACGCAGGTTATGTTTACTCCCGGCGACTAATACAATATCGTCACCAAAAAGCTTATGCAATGGGACTATCTCTTGGATCAGCTTTGACAACTCGTCCAGGACAACTGCAAAAAGAAATAGGCTCAATGCAGACCCTTGATGGAGGTCAACCTCTACCGAAAAGCAGTCCATATTTCCTACAGGTGTACGAACGGTTGTTTTCGTCATATCATACATATCCCTAATTATGTCTATATGCTTCATTACCCCTCTTGCATTCAGACTATCCCATATTAGTCTATGTGGCACACTATCATATGCTTTTTCAAGATCGATGAAAACCATATGTAGATCGCGCTTCTTCTCCCTATACTTCTCCATCAATCTCCTTAAAATGTGTATTGCTTCCGTAGTTGACCGTCCTCCAAAAATGACTTTAAATATATGATGAAATGAGGAGTACTTATTAACAAAGAAAAAAGGACATATGAAAAAAAGGAAAATAAAATACCACAAACCGTGAGGGGAGGACGGCCGGATAATCAACGAAATAAATAAATAAATGAATCAGAAAAAGATATAAAGGACCTGTCTAAAAATTATTGTTGAGGGTTTTGGCCCTTCATTCAAAATTTTAAACTTCTTTATACCCTTTATAATAATTATGAAACTATTAGACCATGATTAATAATATCTAAACTTTAATGGTCCTTAATTTAAATTCTCTCAAATTATAAAGATAGAAATATTTTAGGGGGAGATGTTGGCCAGTACATTTTTGGCCAGAATCCGCTAGGTGTCCTAACTAATTTGAGTGAAGAGAATAATACATTTATGTTACAAAGTATACTTGTAATTTTTGTAAAAACCTTTGTGCGACTAAACCTAGAGATCACGTATATAGTACATCGTTAGCAAACCCATGTTTCGATGTATAGCCAAATTCGAAATTAGACTTACTACATGCTGGAGTCCCTGTCTCCTCTCTATTACACAATGATACCATACATGCACATTATGATCTCGATACATATATGCGCACGTCGACATGAAACATGAATCGAAATAGCATAAGTGACATAAAGATAAACATACGACATGCAAATAAGTAAAAATCGTCATAACAGTACAATTAATCAAAATATCCGATGTCTCCAAATAGTACAAATACAAAATAAACATCGATCTCAAAGCTAAGTCCCGGTGTCCGCCTCTCTCATGGATAGTCTAGGTGAGACTCGTCATCTACGTACACAATCTCGGGAACACTGTCCTCTGCAAGTGATTTAAGACAAGTATGAGCGATAAAACATAATCGTCCAGCAAGTAGTCCTACTAAATACGTCATATGGATCATGCATGGGGAGAATGGATAACAAATAATGATATCATAATAACGAACATACTAAAACGCTTCTCTATTACAATAAAATGACATAATACAAGTATAAAACAGAACATAAAGAATTCACAACATATTTTAAGAATCATAACTTTCTACGTAGGTGCATCACTAACATACATGTCTTAAATTAAGGTAACAACTTATAGCCCTTACAACTTCATGTATAGTATACCTTGATCAAAAGTACACAATAAACTTAAGGATATTCAAACCACAACCTAAGGATACATGCACAAATCCGATACATAAAACATGGCTTTTCATAATCATAACATGACATTTCTTTAAACTTTCATAACATGTCATTTTCATAAACATAAAGACATGACATATTCATAATTGGCTATAGCACTTTCATAAGAATAATAACACACGACATACCGATCGATTCTCCATCTAGTACATGTACGACATAAAACATAATAAACATATGTAAACGTACTAACGGTGACACATTATGATGGAGAACCCGTGTCCCGGACCTGGCGTTACACTCATTCATAACGTAATCATATGCACCTGACATCTACATCCCCATTACCGATGTCACAGTGGCGAAACATACATGATCATAATCATAACATAACATATCATGTGTCATTGGAATCAATCGTCTAGCGTTTATTATTCGTTGTCGCGTATGATCTTTTAAAACATGTGATACGATAAAATAAATTTCAAACTTTTTATTTCATGGCATATGAATTTCGGCCTAATGAAGGTTATTTCGGTCATTCTACAACTTATCATGAAACATCATTTAATTATATATCACATGTCATAACTTAAGAAAACACTATTTTTACATCCCAATTTATACCAATCAGCCATATGTCCCAAAACAGCCCCTTTGATGCAATTTTCACCCAACACCACTTCTTTAATTTGTATTTTCCATATACCACCAATATTTCAACACTTAGGTAATTAAAACACTTGATTCCTACTTTCCTTAACATGTCACGTAAAAATACATAACTTATGTTATACTCTATTCATTATTATGCATTAAACATATAAATGAACATAACATAAAAATTTAGTCATTTTGGTTATATAATTGGCCTTAGGGCCGTGTATGTACATATATTGCATATATATATATATATATGTATGTATGTATATTTTCAATAGTAATACATTTATATGTATACATAATCTATCTTAAGTAATTTATATCCTTAATGTTGATAAAAAGGGTTTGAGTGATTTACAAATGCATGATTTAAATGTTACGTACTTACGAAATGCATGAATAAAATTGTTACTTGACCCGCTTATGTGATAAACATGCTTTACATACTTATATATATTGTTTTTGTACTAATAAGCCATGAAGCATTAAAGCTTACATCATATGACGAACATTTGTTGTTTTTATACTATTTTCAGGTAAAGGTGTGCCTGGTCCGGTCTTGCCGGTTTTTGTGTATGTTGTCAACCAAAACGTTTGTAACGGTTTTGAAATTAAGGAACCGAAACTGGACCAGAACCGGACAACAAACTGTTTGACCGGTCCGGTTTTGTTTGGTTTGGTTCCGATTTTTTTCGGTTTCAAGTCTGCTTTCAGAATACAAAGACAATATATTTCCATGAAAGATTCATTAACACATACTCGACAACACATGCATTTTTACCGAAGGTCTAAATTGCAACAAATGACAAAACACTAAATGTATGAGCTGCAGCAGGACCCCTAAATGTAACCATTCAAAATTGGATTAAGGAAAATACTTTCAGGGGTTTCAATTTCCCAAGGACAAACCCTATTATGCTTATCTCCACATCCAGGTTCATCCCACTCTACCTGCAGCAGGACAGGTGAATTCAGTAGAGATAACAAATCCAAAATAATTAATAAACAGGTTGTCAATTTGATGCTACACAAAATCCAGCTGAAGTTTAATAAATGTTACCACCTGAACCCTCCTCCACTTAAAGCCAGGCCATCTCACTGGGTCCAAATCAGTGAATCACTTACACCAACAATTGTCCCCATGTACTTGTTAAATGTGGAATACTGAAGTCATATCTTTAAAGGACCATGCAGGTAGATGAACTCGCAATCAGAAGGAAATTTACCTGCGCTTGCCTGATTCCTCAGTTTCAAACATCATTCTGAACCTCATACCAGCAGATAGCTGTGTGATGTATAAAGATTTGCGATATTTTGCGAAAGGAATGACAAATTCTTAAGGGCATGCTCTGGGAAGCATAATTAATCAAGAATAAGTTAAACCAAAATAATAAAAGACAAAGCTTGAAGTGCTGCTTATCTGTTGTCAATAATTCCGAATATCGAAGCATCCAAAAGCAGAAACAGAAAATATATGTTTGGATATTTCACCATCTATACACCACGATGATATCTTAGCCAGAGTCCACTTCAATTCCTTCCTTTGCAATGCATGAGCTTGAACTTTCTACAACAAATTAAAACAATAAATGAAATCCCAAGTCATCTAGAAGATATAGTAATAACTTTGAATGAAAAAACTGTGAAAGTAAAAAAGATTGGATAATGCAAAAATTACCTTGGGCAATGTCTTCATACTTCTCAGCTTCATCTAAAGCTTCTAATATATCCAAATGTACAGCAGTTTTACGTATCCAATTTTGGGTACACATTAATGCTTCCACGGTTGTAGGATTTAGAGAACTCCTACAAGAATCAATAACACGGCCACTAGTGCTAAAAGCTTGTTCAGATGCAACAGTTGAGACTGGAATGGCAAATATATCCTTTGCAATGCTTGAAAGTACAGGGTATCTATGAACATTGGACTTTTACCATCCTAAGACATTTAAGCTATCGCCCTTTTCAATTCCATCACTTAAGTACATGTTCAACTCATTCTTCTTATCATCGTTGTCTTCTTCTCCCATTTCTCTTGCTGCAATTGCAAAGACGTCTTCACTTTCAAATTCCGTTAATCCTCCACATGGACTCATACTAGTATCACCCTCCTTATCAATGACAGATAACTCCCTTGAATAATGCATGAATAGTTCATTCAAATGATCTTCAATATCCAACTTCTTTAGGTCAGCTTCAAGGCCAAACATTTTTCTCAACCAAATTTCCATACCTCTTATTTTAAACCGCGGATCAAAGACAATGGCCACAAATAATAAATGATTGATATTGGACCAGTTTGCCCAATATTTATTGTACTTTGCACTCATGCTCATAGCCATATAAAACATACTTGAACTTGATTGCGTACTCATCTTTGCTTCTATACTATGCTTCACTTTACACAACTCAGGTATACAAATGTTTACAGTTACATCCAATGTAGTTGAAAGCTTTAAAGTAACATTGTAAAACAATTTCAAAAATGTCACAAAGTTCCTAGCTACTATCCAATCGTCTTTTTTAGGAGGACCAATGACTTTCCCCTTGCTCCTAACAACAACATAGTCATCATCATCCGGGGCATAATGATAGCAATCAAAGTAGTCTTGAAAGAATTTATCATATTTATAAAGTCTATCAAATGCTTTCTCATACTTCTCAGCTCGATCTAACATCATGTAGGTTGAATTCCATTTAGTATCAACATCAAGTATGACTAAATAAGCCAAGTCAATCTTTTCCTTTTCAGCACATTTTCTGAATGCTCTTAACCTAGCAGGAGAAGATCTAACATATTTGCATACATTTCTCACCCTTACAATTGAAGTAAAGTGTTCTTTCAAACCACTTTTGACAACTAAGTTCAATATATGTGCATGACATCGGACATGAAAGAACCTATTACCTAGCAAGGCATCTTTGAACTCAAAATCTTTCAAGAGCTCCTGAATACACAAGTCATTTGAGGAAGCATCATCAACAGTTACAGTCAATATCTTATCAATGCTCCAAGCATGCAAACAATCCTCCAACTTACAAGCAATCATAGACCCTTTACGACTCTCTATTGTACAAAAATTCAAGATCTTTTTCTGCAAAACCCAGTCATCATCAACATAATGAGCAGTAAAAACCATATAATTCAAATTCTGTAAGGAAGTCCAAGTATCTATAGTCAAACACACTCTACGCCCCTTTAAGGCCCTTTTAAGTTTCTTTTTCTCTTCAATATATAACTTCATATAGTCTCTAGCAACAGTAATCCGAGAAGGGATTTTAAACTTTGGTTCTAACGCATTTGAATATTGTTTAAATCCTTCTCCCTCCACTATGCTAAAAGATAGCTCATCCATTATGACCATTCTTGCCAACTTATTTCTTATATCAACCAAATCCAAATTTTTTTGACTTGTTTCTAGAGGTGTCACTTAGTAGTGTAAAATCCGTCAACTTGCTTTGTCCTTTCTCTTTTTTCCAAGGAACTTTGGTACATTGGTTGTTTAGATGACTGAATAGATTGCTTGTCCTATTCTTACTAGGGTTAGCTGCATAGCTCTTTCCACAATAATTGCAAGTTGCCCTAATAGGATCAGAACCTTTAACAATGGTGAAATGCTTCCAAGCTTCACTCTTAAACCAGTTGTTGGCTTCTTGCTCTAATACTACCTCCACCACTTGTGTTTTAACTCTCTTTTGGCGCAGACCAACTTAATCTATAGGTTTCGAAGTGACACTAGGTTGAGCAACAGACTGGACTGTTGTGGGGTCAGTGGACACATTAATTGGAATCGGATTGATGAATGGATTTGTAGCAGGTGAGTCGTCTTCAACTATTACATCCTAAAATCAAACACACAATCATTTCACACTACGTTGTCAACTACGCTAACATATTCAGACGAGACACTAACTTAGCATCTTACCTTGTTCTTGTTATGCTCTGATGTCTCCATTTTGAAGATACAAAATAGCAAACTGAAGACCTGAAGGCTCAAAGGAAACGGCCACCACTGATCAAGAAAAATAGCAAACTGTAAATAAAGCAGTTATGATTTATGAAAGTATACTATTTACTTGTAAATATACTTCACCAATCACCAGTTCACCTTACCTTCACGAAATTAAAAAGATATGCGCTCTTGTTTTCCCTCTGTTTGCAGTCTGCAAAGGCAAAGGAAACGGCCACCACTGATCAAGAAAAATAGAAAACTGTAAATAAAGCAGTTATGATTTCTGAAAGTATACTATTTACTTGTAAATATACTTCACCAGTCACCAGTTCACCTTACCTTCATGAAATTAAAAAGATATGCGCTCTTGTTTTCCCTCTGTTTGCAGTCTACAGAGGCAAAGGAAACGGCCACCACTGATCAAGAAAAATAGCAAACTGTAAATAAAGCAGTTATGATTTATGAAAGTATACTATTTACTTGTAAATACTTCACCAATCACCAGTTCACCTTACCTTCACGAAATTAAAAAGATATGCGCTCTCGTTTTCTCTCTGTTTGCAGTCTGCAGAGGCAAAGGAAATGGCCACCACTGATCAAGAAAAATAGCAAACTGTAAATAAAGCAATTATGATTTATGAAAGTATACTATTTACTTGTAAATATACTTACCAATCACCAGTTCACCTTACCTTCACGAAATTAAAAAGATATGGGCTCTTGTTTTCCCTCTGTTTGCAGTCTGCAGAGGCAAAGGAAACGGCCACCACTGATCAAGAAAAATAGCAAACTGTAAATAAAGCAGTTATGATTTATAAAAATATACTATTTACTTGTAAATATACTTCACCAATCACCAGTTCACCTTACCTTCACGAAATTAAAAAGATACGCGTGCTTTTTTCCCTCTGTTTGCAGTCTGCAGAGGCAAAGCAATCACTTAATCTATTAATCAATAGTCGTCTGGAATTCGACTTTCACTTCCAAGTAATGTGTTTTACAACCTACCATGAAAAAACCGAAATATTGAACAAATAAACGTAACATAAACAAAAAAATACAAATCTAGATAGATCAAACATGCATGCAAAAAAAAATGCAAAGCCAGACAGATCTGAGTAACAAAGTTACCAGATTTAAGAGGAAATTGAAGAGAAAGCTGGAAAAGGATACTGAACGAAATAAAAAAGTGTTTGTGCGGGTGTGCCTTTGACCCTTTGTTGCGTTCGTGCATTTGTGCGAGAGTAACAAAGTTACCACTTACCAGACAGAAGAACTACAGAATAACAGAAGGAATGAAGGACAGAACTCAGAGGGGTACTCGTTGCGTTCGTGTGTTTGTGCGAGAGTAACAAAGTTACCACATACCACTTACCCGACAGAAGAACTACAGAACAACAGAACGAATGAAAGATAGAACTCAGAGGGGTACCTATTGCGTTTGTGCATTTGTGCGAGAGTAACAAAGTTACCACTTACCAGACAGAAGAAGTACAGAACAACAGAAGGAATGAAGGATAGAACTCAGAGCCTCAGAGGGGGACCTGTTGCGTTCGTGTACGAGAGTAATGCTGGGGAAGATTTCGATTTTCGAACTGAAGGGAAGGGACGAAGACTCAAAGGTGAACGGAAGGAGAAGGAAGAACTAGGAAAGCCAAAGGGGGGAATTCAATCGTGATCTCTCAGATCAAAATTGGGGAAACGGGAATGAATGAAAAGTGAAAAGGGAATGAGGAATTGGGAAAATGGGAACTAGGGCGGCTAGAATGTTCTAGTCCAGAGGGTGATGGGACCGACGCAAGGGGGTGGGGACGGGGGCTGGGCCGATGGGGGAGGGTAATTAATAATTAATAAAATTATTTATAATATATTAATATTTAATATATATTATATTAAATGGGTCCAGTCTGGTTTTCCAGTTTATTTATTTCCAAAACAAAAACCAAACCGGAAAAAACAGTCCGGTTTATTCTTTACATGTAAACCGGTTGTTAAACTATGGTTCGGTTTGAAACGGTTTGGTTTGGCTTGGTTCAGTTTTTTGGTCCGGTTTTCAAAAATTTTGTTCACCCCTATTTTCAGGTGCCATAATTAATGAACTAAACTAATTCATTAAGTGAAGTGCTTAAGTTAATGAACTAAGTAGTTCATTAAATGAAGACATATTTGGAGAGAGCTATATAGCAACAAATTGGAAATAGAAAGTCTCCTCATCCTGCTCATTTCACACGTCAATTATATATGCAATATATATATATCCATATTTTTTAAAAGGCGCTATATGATTATATTCCAATGTACTATCGACACGTTACATATATCATAAACGTACGTCGACGTCACACCACTATATACACCTCATATTTATGAGTATATTCAATCTTATATCATATGTTATAAGTCATGGTGACGTCAAAATTATAACGACATGTTACAAGGTCATAAACCGAAAATTATCGTGTTGGACAACTATTGAAACTTCACTGGCATGTCAAGTACTTGCCATATAAAGATGGTCAGCCTATATACATCAAAATTACAAATTTCATAATCCACATATTACAATCAACCACAAAGTCATACCATGTTTGCACACCCAAATCACCCATAATTTAGCCTAGATTTGTGGAGAATTCAAACTTGTTTGAATTTTAACACATGGGTCATTTTTCTACTGAGCCTTCATATTGAATATACACATTGTTTTATGTATATTATGTGTGACATAATATATATTACCCCTGTAAGAAGTTTGAAATTAATCGGAGAAAAATCGCGCAATCGACGAAAGTCGAAAATTTAGTTTTCTACGAATTTATACACATGGAACGTTTTTGGCATAGATATAACATGTATCTAGACACTTTTTACACATTCAAGACATGTTGACGTGTTCTAGAAAATTCAAATTAAGGCTGATTATAATTTACCATATATGTGTGAATATTGTGTATTATTTGACAAAGATTACCATAAAATTTTCAGATAATTTAGAGTTCCCAATTAATCGGAATAAAATTTTCAATTGGGAGTGCAGTTTCTGGCAGATTTGCGCAATCTATTTAAAAACGTGTTTTCAAGGAGGTTAGGCTTGGAATTTTAATTTGAAATTTTCGTGAGACACTCACAACATCTGAGAGTACATTCTCACCGAATTTCATAATTTTTGAAGGTCTATAATCAGGCCATCTAGATTAATCAAATCAGGATCTGAAAACAGAAACTTTTTTCAGAAGTGAGGTTTTTGGTCCAAAAGTTTTTAAAACCGAATATTCTGCACTCACTACTCAACCCCCTTCCAGTGGTGCTATACAGGTCGTACAAGTGGTATCAGAGTGCAGGCACACTCACTATAAGAGGATCTAACGATCTTTGTAAGGTGGCATCTACTAGTCACAAGACGGAATAAGAAGGTATGTCGAGTCAAAGGCCTCCTCTTTTTGACGGTGAGTCCTTTATATAATGGAAACTTAGAATGAAACTCTTTCTGATGGTTATTGATATAGACTTGTAGTCTGTTATAGAAGATGATCCTTTTATTCTTTCTAAGTTATCTACGGTTGATGGTGTCATACTAGAAGTCGTAAAACCGAAACAAGAATATACTAGTGATGACAAAAAGAAATTAAGTATGAATGAAAGAGCCATGCAACTTCTTTTAAATGGTTTGAGTAAAAGTGAATCGAGTTATGTGTCAAATTGCTCTAGAGACCAAGAAATTTGGAGGATTCTTGAAATGAAACACGAAGACATTAGTCAAGTTAAAGAGTCCAAAATAAACATGCTTATGTCTACATTTGAGTCTTTCAAGTTATTACCAAACGAATCTATTGTTGATATGGACTTACGCTTGACTAACATTTACAACTCCCTTGAGTCTCTTGGAAAAGCTTTCTCTATACAGGAAAAGGTACAAAAGGTGCTAAGAAGCCTCCCATCCGAATGGGACCCCAAAGTCACAGCGATTGAGGAAAGTAAAGAAACAATATCAATAAAAATGGAGGAACTAATCAGATCATTAAAGGTATATGAAAACAAACTCACACCAAGGAAACCTAAATCAACGTCAAAACAAGGTAAGACTATTGCTTTTAAATCAAATGAATACGTCTCTGTAGAGATAACGGGGTTTGAGTGATTTCAAAATAAGTAACTTGAATGCATATATATATATATATATAAACGTATACAAGCATAAACGTGTACATGTATGCATGATATCTTGCCATTACTTGCCTTATTTAGCTTATATATTATGTTGCCATACTAACGAGCCACGAAGCATTAAAACTTACATCATATGGCAAACATTTGTTGTGTTTATACTATTTTCAGGTGCCACCATTAATGAACTAAACTAGTTCATTAAGTGAAGTACTTAGTTTAATAAACTAAGTAGTTCATTAAAGGTAGCTACATTTGGAAAAGGCACAAAGGCAACAAAGCTAAGGAATGAAAGTTTTCTCCTCCTCTCCATCCTTTAATGCACACGCATATACACTTATATATCACATATATTTTCAGATTTTTTAAATAAAGGCACATACACATGTATTCCAACGTACTACCGACACGTTATATATTTTACGTGCGTACGTTAACATCACACCACTATACTTAACTCATATTTATGAGTATATTCAGGTCTTATATCATATGATATAAGAAATGGTGATGACAAATTAAATACGACACGATAAAATGTTCTAAACCGAAATTTGTCGTATCGGGCGAATACCGAAACTTCGCCAACGTGTCACGTACTTGCCATAAATAAATGGCCAGCCCCTATACTTTAAAAATCATCATAAATTTCGTGCTATACATGACATTTTCAGCTAAAAATATTTTCCATGTTGGCACACACAAATTACTCCACATTAAGGCCAAAATGTGAAGATTCCAAGTTTAATTTTGTCACATGCAAATGGTACCACTTTAAACCAGCCAAGTGCTGTGATTTAAAGTATATATTATATATATTATGTGTAACATAATATATATAACATGTGCAAAAGTTGGAATTTAAATTAGAGAAAAATCGGGTAATCGATAAATATCGAAAATTCGGTTTTCTACACACACAACACATGGAACGTTTTTGGTGCATCATGTGACACGTATCTAGACACTTTTTACATATGATATACATCTTAAAGTGTTCTAGAAAATTAAATTAAGGGCTGATTGGAATATTACATGTGTGTATTATTAAATGTGCACTATTTTACATAGTTAGCAAAAATAAATTTCAGCACTTGTACATACACCTTCCAACATCACATACAGCTGATTTGGACACATGTGGAGCTTTTTTGGCATCTTGATTGGTCAAGGATCAATCATACAAAGTTGATGAATTGAAGAGAGAAGCTACAAATGGTAAGAATTCAAGGTATATCTCTCTTATGTCACATGCTGAAAATTTCAGCATACTAAACTTAGGGTGGCCGATTTTTAGTTCTTCAATGTGACATATTTTGTCATCTTTTATTATGTGATTGATTGGAAGAAGAAATGGAATAATTTTGAATATTATTTAAATAAATAAATGGTGATATTTTACATATCACACATGCTGAAAATTTTTCAGCATGTGTACAAGTTGTATGGCCAAATTTGAAGCATAAGTGTGTCCATATTCATTTCTCATGTGATAGGAATATTTACCATTAATTGGTGATTCATTTTAATGAGAAAAGTCAAAGAAAAATGGTAATGATTTGAACTTTATCCCCATGATGCACATGGTGAAAATTCAGCATTGCAATATGACATAATGGCCGAATTCTAGGTCAAGTTTGTGAGATTTTTTATTGTCTTGCAATTTATGATGTATCTCTTGGTTTATGGAATGTATTATGTGATGATTTTGGCACATGGTTAAGTTTATATCTCAGATTTGTTTCATGTCATCATGATGACAACGTTGAACCAATAAGGAGGTATCAAGTAAGCGAAGACTAAATGATCATCCAATAAGAAGATGCCAAGTAAGCAAGGCCTTGTCACAATGATGTCTTACACTCTCTCAAGGGCTTAAAAGATAATTTTCAAGAGGGGAAGACCTACCTAAGGGGACGGCTGCAAGATTAAAAAGGAAGAGAAGAGAGCAAACAAAACAACAACAAGCATTGCAATTCAAAGAGATCAAAAAGCCTAGCTCTTCTTCTCCTACATCTTCTTTCTTTCTCTTCTTGTAAAGCCTATTGTTTTTCATGTCTTTCAATCTTGAATAGGCTTGAGATAAACCACCATTCATATATCTTTGTAAAAGATTGATCAAGGTGTGATCAATCTTCATTCTAGCAAGGTGGCGCTGTTCGTGCGAATTGTACTTACAATACAAGGTTTGTAAAGAGTTGGAGTTAGGTGTAACTCTATCAACCCTGTGGTAAGGTGTGTTGTGTGTGTGATTAGTTTGAACCAAGAAAGGTGTTCCTTGAAGACTGGAGTAGGTTGTTTATAACCGAACCAGTATAAAAGTCTTGGTGTCACTTACTTTCTGCATTTATTTTTCAGTTACTGCACTGTTTATCCTTCTTGTTCGCATCCGTAAAAATAGTAAACGATTTTTAAAAATTACGAAAATTTCCAGAAACATACTTACACGTTCTAGGGTTAATTTGGCACAAGTGTCAACCCTTTTGGATAAGTATAAGTCAATCAAACATCAAAAGTTCTGAGACTAGTGCAGTCTGATTTTCAGACTTGCAAAGGTTGAGACTTTGATTGTAGTTGACCTACTTCCCAAAAGAATTTTCCAAAACCGTTTAAACCCATTTAAATATAGTGTATAAGGAGTTATTGGTCAAATTTACAGAGCATTTGGATGTTCACACAAATAGGAATTAATTTTTCAAAACCATCTACCGTTTCTGGCAGACTTGTACAATCTGAGTACCAACGGTTTTTGAAGGGGTTCAAGGTTGAATTTTAATTTGAAATTTTTAGGAGACCCTCATAACATCACATTAGAAGTCGTTAAAACTAGACAAGATTATACAAGTGAAGATAAAAAGAAACTTAGTATGAATGCTAAGGCCATGCAGTTACTCTTAAATAGATTGAGTAAGAGTGAGTCCAGTTATGTGTCAAATTGTTCGAGTGCACAAGAAATGTGGAGGATTCTAAAAATGAAACACGAAGGCACGAGTCAAGTAAAAGAGTCAAAAATTAATATGCTCATGTCCACTCTCGAGTCTTTTAAATTGTTGCCTAATGAGTCTATTGTAGATATGGATCTTCGTTTGACTAACATCTACAACTCTCTTGAGTCTCTTGGTAAGGCTTTTACTACGCAGGAAAAGGTACAGAAAGTCCTACGAAACCTTCCTTCTGAATGGGACCCCAAAGTGACTGCGATAGAAGAAAGCAAGGAAACTAAATCAATAAAGATGGAAGAACTAATCGGATCACTTAAAGTTTATGAAAATAAACTCACCATTCGGAAATCGGAATCATCTAAACAAGGTAAAGCTATTGCTTTTAAATCAAATGAATACGTCTCCCCTCCCTCCGATCACGTAGATGATAGTGATTCCGAATCGGATAATGATGACCTAATCTTATTGGATAAAGGACTAAGAAAATTTATGAGAAGGTCATTTAGAAATAAAAACAAGGGCACTACAACCAAGAGAAATAAAAATAAGTCAAATGATAAAGACATTAAATGTTATGAATGCGGCAAACTCAGACACTTATCATATGACTGCCCAAACAAAGAAAAGCAAACTACTAAGTACCCTGACAAGGAGCGGAACAAAAATAGACTCGTCTCAGAACCCAAACAAAGGAAACGTGCTCTAAAGGCCTCCACCTGGAGTGATTCATCGAATTCTGAAACTGAGACCGAAGAGGAGACCGCTCAAGTATGCTTTGCATCCAAAGCATCTAATGAGGTATCATTTGATTCTGACTCTGACTCTGAACCTTCTTATGATGATCTTTTTAGTCAGTATCTAGAATTGCATAAATTCACTAAGACTCTCGCTAAAGAAAAGAAACGATTAATTGAAGACAAGAAACTGTTAGAATCTTCTAACGAGAATCTTGTCGCTCAATTATGCGATTCAAAGAAAGAGTCTTCATGCGTCATCACTGCATTAAAGACCGAGATTTCATCATTAACCACTCAAAATAATGAAATGAAATCCGAGATTTCAAATTTGAAATCAAGGAATACCGATTTAGAGAAAATGATGAAACAGTTTGATACAGGGTCCAACATGCTGCATCGCATTATATTATCACAAAAGCATGATAATGACAAAACTGGACTGGGATACGTTGATACTAACGAAGTATCAACCAAACCAACCAAGTTTGTTGTGTCCAAGAAAGTAGACACCCCTAAGCCGCAAGTGGCGTCTAAGATGACGCAGAAAATGCCCCCTTCCTCACGCCCCATCTCTTCATATCATGTGAAATATAACTTTGTACCTTATAGATATGAAAAGAAGAGAATAATGCATACACGGAATTCATATCATCCACGTACTATGCACACACACACAAGGACATTTCAAAAACGTCCTTCATTTAATGAGTATAAGGGAGTCCTTGGGCAAAGGCCCAAAGTGCATGCACCACATGTTTATTATATCGCACCTTCATCTACATTCTTGCCATTTGATAGACCGAGAAGGATCACCCAAGTATGGGTACCGAAAGGTACTTTTACCAAGAGGTGATTAACTAACTCGAAAGGACCCAAAATTAAAAGGGTACCTAAATCACCTTTTCACATTGCAGGGAGACCACACATCAAAAGATACATCAATAAAGTGGTTCCTTGACAGTGGTTGCTCGAGGCACATGACGGGTGACCCGAGCTTGTTCTCCAAATTAAAGAAGGTCACAAAAGACAGATCCGTGACCTTTGGAGACAACAATGAAGGCAAGATCATTGGAAAAGGTACGATTGGTAATCCGAACACACTCCAAATCTCCAACGTATTTTTGGTAAGCAACTTATCCTACAATCTTCTTAGCATTTCTCAATTTGTTGACAATGGTTTTAATGTGTGTTTTACTCACCCTTATTGCAACATAATAAATAAAAATGGAGAAATCTTTTTAAAAGAAAAACGAGAAGGCAATATTTTTACGCTATCTATGGATGATGTAGTAGACGCTAAAGTTAAGTGTTTTATGTCAAATGAACCCAATGTGAATTTATGGCATAGACATTTAGGACACATTGGCATTTCCATACTAGAAAAACTTCAACGAAAGAACCTAGTACGGGGATTGCCTACGCTTGATTTAGACAACTTTCAGTTATGTGAATCTTGCATAAAAGGCAAACAAACACGTGAGTCACTTAAGCCGAAAAATGAAATAAGCACGACTAGAATATTAGAACTATTGCATATCGATTTGTTTGGTCCTAGTCGCACTACAAGCCTTGGTGGGCGTCACTATGCATGCGTAATTGTTGATGACTTTTCTCGTTATACTTGGACTTTATTTCTTGCACATAAGGATGATAGCGCCGTAGAGATTGCTAAATAATTAAACAACTTGAAAATCAATACGGTATAAATGTGAAAAGGATAAGAAGCGATAGAGGCGGTGAGTTTAAAAACAAAGAGATGATTTCGTTTTGTGAAGAAAAAGGAATTAAACATGAGTTTTCGCCACCTAGAACTCCACAATTAAATGGAGTAGTAGAAAGAAAGAATCGCACATTACACGAAATCGCTAGAACCATGCTTTGCGAAAATAAATTGCCTAGATTTCTGTGGGCAGAAGTCGTAAATTGTGCATGCTATATTGTAAATTGCCTATCTATAAGAAAGAAAATAAACAAGACGCCTTATGAGATTTTGAATGATCGCATGCCTAAGATTGACTATTTTCGTGTGTTTGGATGCAAATGTTTTGTCTTGAATACAAAAGATAATTTAGATAAATTTGAATCCAAATCAATTGAGTGCATTTTTGTAGGATATTCTATAAATTCAAAGGCATATAGATGTTATTATCCTCTCACTAGACAAATCATAGAATCCATTCATGTTAAATTCAATGAATTTGGTGAGATTGATAAAGATAAGGAATATGACGATGATTTTGAATTGAAACCTGTTTTGAATGATAATGATTCTTTTGATATGCATGATATGAATGAGACACTAGAAATGCATGATCATATAGAAATGCATGATAACTTAGAAAATAATCAACCAAGATGGCATAGAGATCACCCACATGATCTTATCATAGGTGACCTCACTCACGGTGTGCGACCACGTAGAAGAACCACTTCGGATGAAATAAATGAATTTCATGCTATGATTTCTGAAATTGAGCCCAAAAATGTGCATGATGCTTTGAGTGATTCATCTTGGATTGATGCTATGCATGACGAATTTAATCAATTCGTTAGAAATGATGTATGGGATTTAGTGCCATGACCACAAGATAAGACTATAATAGGCACAAACTGGGTATTTAGGAATAAAATGAATAAAGAAGGAAAGGTCGTTAGAAATAAAGTGAGACTCGTAGCACAAGGATATAATCAAGAAGAAGGAATCGACTACAATGAAACATTTGCACCCGTAGCACGTTTAGAAGCTATACGACTATTACTTGCTATTGCTTGCATGAAAGATTTTAAAGTATATCAAATGGATGTAAAAAGTGCTTTCCTAAACGGATTCATACAAGAAGAGGTATACGTGAAGCAACCACCTGGTTTTGAAGATTTGAAACATCCACATCACGTGTACAAACTAAAGAAGGCACTATATGGCCTAAAGCAAGCACCGAGAGCATGGTATGATCGTTTTGCTACTTTCCTTTTAGAAAATAATTTTAAACGTGGTACTATAGATAGTACACTATTTTTGAAACAAGAAAAATCATATTTACTTATTATTCAAATTTAGGTAGATGACATTATTTTCGGCTCTACCTCACATACACTTGTTAAAGATTTTGAAAATTGCATGAAATCTGAATTTGAAATGTCTATGGTTGGTGAACTTAATTATTTTCTTGGCTTGCAGATTAAGCAAACGAGTAAAGGAATTCATATAAGCCAAGCAAAATATGTTAATGACATGATCAAAAAGTTTAATTTTGAGAATTTGAAATCATCCCCCACCCCTATGAGTGTCACTACTAAATTAGACAAAGACGAACATGGTAAAGACGTTGATAATGGATTATATCGATCTATGATAGGTTCTTTGCTATATTTAACTGCTAGTAGGTCTGACATCATGTTTAGTGTATGCATGTGTGCTTGTTTTCAAAGTCAACCTAAGGTGTCACACTTAAATGCGGTAAAAAGAATATTCCGTTATATTAAGCACACGCCCACCTTAGGTATTTGGTACGATAAGGACTCTACATTTGACTTACATACTTACACTGATGCAGATTATGGTGGCTGCAAAATAGATAGAAAAAGCACGAGCGGAACTTGCCAATTTATAAGAAATTCCCTTATTTCATGGTTTTCCAAAAAGCAAGCAAGTGTTGCTTTGTCCACTACTGAGGCTGAGTACATGGCTCTTAGCCTTTGTTGCACGCAGTTGTTGTGGATAAAACAACAACTTTCGGACTTTGGAATTACCGTAAATAAAATTCATATATATTGTGATAGTATGAGTGCAATAAATTTGTCTAAGAACCCCGTGTTACATTCTAAGGCTAAGCATATAGAAGTACGCTATCACTTTCTTCGTGATCACGTTAACAATGGTAATATTGTCATAGATCACGTACGCACAGAATCACAAGTAGCGGATATTTTTACAAAGGCCTTAAATCAAGCCACATATGAATCTATTCGTTCTAAATTAGGCATGATTCCGGTTGATATGATTTGATTTGACGTGATTTGACTTGCTTTCCTTTTTGACAGGAATCTTTTGATTTACTTTCCAAAATAAAGGGGGAGAGAAAAGCATGATTTAAGGGGGAGAGAGACACTGATTGATCTTAATTGACACTGATTGATCTTAATTGCACAAGTCAAGGGGGAGCTGGATTTGAAATTCGAAATTCAAATTTCAAATTTGTGCATGATTCAAGGGGGAGAGATAGCATTTAAATCATGTACACAAGTTATTTTGAAAATCATCAAAAGGGGGAGATTGTAGAGATAAGGGGGTTTGAGTGATTTCAAAATAAGTAACTTGAATGCATATATATACATAAACGTATACAAGCATAAACGTGTACATGTATGCATGATATCTTGCCATTACTTGCCTTATTTAGCTTATATATTATGTTGCTGTACTAACGAGGCATGAAGCATTAAAGCTTACATCATATGGCAAACATTTGTTGTGTTTATACTATTTTCAGGTGCCACCATTAATGAACTAAACTAGTTCATTAAGTGAAGTACTTAGTTTAATAAACTAAGTAGTTCATTAAAGGTAGCTACATTTGGAAAAGGCACAAAGGCAACAAATCTAAGGAAGGAAAGTTTTCTCCTCCTCTCCATCCTTTAATGCACACACATATACACATATATATCACATATATTTCAGATTTTTTAAATAAAGGCACATACACATGTATTCCAACGTACTACCGACACGTTATATATTTTACGTACGTACGTTAACGTCACACCACTATACTTAACTCATATTTATGAGTATATTCAGGTCTTATATCATATGATATAAGATATGTTGATGACAAATTAAATACGACACGATAAAAGGTTCTAAACCGAAATTTGTCGTATCGGGCAAATACCGAAACTTCGCCAACGTGTCACGTACTTGCCATAAATAAATGGCCAGCCCCTATACTTCAAAAATCATCATAAATTTCGTGCTATACATGACATTTTCAGCCAAAAATATTTTCCATGTTGGCACACACAAATTACTCCACATTAAGGCCAAAATGTGAAGATTCCAAGTTTAATTTTGTCACATGCAAATGGTACCACTTTAACCCAGCCAAGTGCTGTGATTTAAAGTATATATTATATATATTATGTGTAACATAATATATATAACATGTGCAAATTGGAATTTAAATTAGAGAAAAATCGGGTAATCGATAAATATCGAAAATTCGGTTTTCTACGCACACAACACATGGAACGTTTTTGGTGCATCATGTGACACGTATCTAAACACTTTTTACATATGATATACATCTTAAAGTGTTATATAAAATTAAATTAAGGGATGATTGGAATATTACATGTGTGTATTATTAAATGTGCACTATTTTACATAGTTAGCAAAAATAAATTTCAGCACTTGTACATACACCTTCCAACGTCACATACAGCTGATTTGGAGCACATGTGGAGCTTTGTTGGTATCTTGATTGGTCAAGGATCAATCATACAAAGTTGGTGAATTGAAGAGAGAAGCTACAAATGGTAAGAATTCAAGGTATATCTCTCTTATGTCACATGCTGAAAATTTCAGCATACTAAACTTAGGGTGGCCGATTTTTAGCTCTTCAATGTGACATATTTTGTCATCTTTTATTATGTGATTGATTGGAAGAAGAAATAAAAAGGTTTTGAATATTATTTAAATAAATAAATGGTGATATTTTACATATCACACATGCTGAAAATTTTTCAGCATGTGTACAAGTTGTATGGTTGAAGCATAAGTGTGTCCATATTCATTTCTCATGTGATAGGAATATTTACCATTAATTGGTGATTCATTTTAATGAGAAAAATCAAAGAAAAATGGTAATGATTTGAACTTTATCCCCATGATGCACATGCTGAAAATTCAGCATGGCAATATGACATAATGGCCGAATTCTAGGTCAAGTTTGTGAGATTTTTTTTTTTGTCTTGCAATTTATGATGTATATCTTGATTTATGGAATGTATTATGTGATGATTTTGGCACATGGTTAAGTGTATATCTCAGATTTTTTTCATGTCATCATGATGACAACGTTGAACCAATAAGGAGGTGCCAAGTAAGCGAAGACTAAATGATCATCCAATAACAAGATGTCAAGTAAGCAAGGCCTTGTCACAATGATGTCTTACACTCTCTCAAGGGCTTAAAAGATAATTTTCAAGAGGGGAAGACCTACCTAAGGGGACGGCTGCAAGATTAAAAAGGAAGAGAAGAGAGCAAACAAAACAACAACAAGCATTGCAATTCAAAGAGATCAAAAAGCCTAGCTCTTCTTCTGCTACATCTTCTTTCTTTCTCTTCTTGTAAAGCCTATTGTTTTTCATCTCTTTCAATCTTGAATAGGTTTGAGATAAACCACCATTCATATATCTTTGTAAAAGATTGATCAAGGTGTGATCAATCTTCATTCTAGCAAGGTGGTGGTGTTCGTGCCAATTGTACTTACAATACAAGGTTTGTAAAGGGTTGGAGTTAGGTGTAACTCTATCAACCCTGTGGTAAGGTGTGTTGTGTGTGTGATTAGTGTGAACCAAGGAAGGTGTTACTTGAAGACTGGAGTAGGTTGTTTATAACCGAACCAGTATAAAAATCTTGGTGCCATTTACTTTCTGCATTTATTTTTCAGTTACTGCACTGTTTATCCTTCTTGTTTGCATCCATAAAAATAGTAAACCATTTTCAAAAATTACGAAAATTTTCAGAAACATACTTACACGTTCTAGGGTTAATTTGGCACAAAATTTCAACCCTTTTGGATAAGTATAAATCAATCAAACATCAAAAGTTCTGAGACTAGTGCAGTCTGATTTTCAGACTTGCAAAGGTTGAGACTTTGATTGTAGTTGACCTACTTCCCAAAAGAATTTTCCAAAAATGTTTCAACCCATTTAAATATAGTTTATAAGGAGTTATTGGTCAAATTTTCAGAGCATTTGGACGTTCACACAAATAGGAATTAGTTTTTCAAAACCATCTACCGTTTCTGGCAGACTTGCACAATCTGAGTACCAACGGTTTTTGAAGGGGTTAAAGGTTGAATTTTAATTTGAAATTTTTAGGGGACCCTCATAACATCTGAGGCTAAGTTCTCTCAAAATTTTATAATTTTTGGAAACCTCTAACCTGGTTTTAAAAATGTTTTAAAACAGGTCCTAAAAACAGAATCTGTTTTCAGAACTTGAATTGTTCAAGTTTAAAGAAATTTTAAAAACCACACTTTCCGCACCATCTATTCAACCCCCCCTTCTAGTGGTGTCTTGCAGATCCTACAGTCTCTACCTTTTCCGATCACGTAGATGATAGTGACACTGAATCGAACAATGAAGATCTAATATTATTGGCTAAAGGTTTGAGAAAATTTATGAGAAAATCATTAAAGAATAAACCTAAGGCTGTTCCAACTAAGAGAAATAAAAATAAAAATAATGCTAAAGATATAAAGTGCTATGCATGTGGAAAACTTGGACATTTATCATATGACTGCCCGAACAAGGACAAACAAACAAACAAGAACCATGACAAGGATTGGAACAAAATAGACCCGTCTCAAATCCTAAACAAAGGAATACAAGAAGAGCACTTAAGGCCTCCACTTAGAGTGACTCATCTGACTCTGAGACTGATAAAACCGAAGAAGAGACAACACAAGTATGCTTTGCATCCAAAGCATCAAACGAGGTATCTTCTGATTATGATTATGATTCTGAACCCTCTTATGATGATTTATTTAGTCAATATGTTGAACTGCATAAATTCACAAAGACTCTTGCGAAAGAAAAGAAACGGTTAATTGAAGACAAGAAGTTTTGTTAGAATCATCTAACACAAACCTTGTATCTCAATTAAACGATTCAAAAGAAGAGTCGTCTTGCACAATTAATGCATTAAAATCAGAGGTCTTGTCATTAACGTCAGAAAATAATGAAATGAAATCCAAGATTTCAAATTTGAAATCAAGAAATGCGGATTTAGAAAGAATGGTAAAACAATTCGACACGAGTACGAACATGCTAGATCGCTTCATTTCCTCACAAAAGCATGAAAGTGACAAAACCGGATTAGGATACGTTGAGAAAAATGAAATACAAAATAAATCAACCAAATTCATTTTATCCTCATCTAAGAAACCGCATGCATTCAAGACAAATATACAACCTAAAAAGACGCCTAGATCACCGTTCATCTCATCTCATTGTGCTTCTTCTTTTTCATCTCATACAAAATATAATTATGTGTCATACGTATGTGAAAGAAAACCATTGATGCATACATGACATTCATACAACACAAATGTATCTGGATCACGCACCATGCACACTAACACAAAGGCATATCAAAAACAAAAATCTTATCGTGAGCATGATGGCATTCTCGGCCATAGGACAAACGAATTTGCACCTAACATCTATTATATTGCTTCTTCATCTCTTTTCTCGCAATTTGTAAGGCTGAGGAAGGTCATCCAAGTTTGGGCACCAAAAAGTACTCTTACAAAGGGGTGAAGAACTAACTTTTAAGGACCCAAAATAAAATGGTACCTAAATCGTTGTTATACATTACAGGGAACACATACATCAAAAGATACATAAATCAAGTGGTTCCTTGACAGCGGTTGCTCGAGGCACATGATGGGTGACCCGAGCTTGTTTTCAAAATTGAAGAAGGTTACAAAAGGTGGATTGGTAACCTTTGGAGAAAAGGAAGAATCATCAAGAAAGGCACAATTGGAAATCCAAGCACTTTTCAAATCTCCAACGTCTTTTTGGTAAATAATTTATCCTACAATTTGCTTAGTATCTCACAATTTCTTGAGAACGGCTTTGATGTGTCCTTCACTCACCCATATTACAATATAGTAAATAAAAATAGAGAAACAGTATTAAAAAGAAAAAGAGAAGGAAACATTTTTACACTTTCTATGAATGATATGTTAGACGCTAAAGTAAAATATTTTATGTCAAATGAACCTAATGTGAATTTATGGCATAGAATTTTAGGACATATTGACATCTCAATACTTGAGAAACTTCAACGAAAGAATCTAGTACAAGGATTGCCTAAACTTGATTTAGACAACTTTAAGCTGTGTGAATCTTGTATTAAAAGCAAACAAACACGTGAGTCACTTAAGTCTAAGAATGAAATTAACACATCTAGAGTCTTAGAATTATTACACATTGATTGTTTGGTCCTAGTCGTACTAGAAGTCTTGGTGGGGGACATTATGCATGTGTCATCATTGACGATTTTTCTTGCTATACATGGACTTTATTCTTGCAAATAAAGATGATAGTGCCGTTGAGTTTGCTAAATTAATAAAACAACTTGAAAATGAAAATGGTTTGAATATGAAAAAGGTTAGGAGCGATAGAGACGGCGAATTTAAAAATAAGGACATGATTGTGTTTTGTGAAGAAAAAGGTATTAAACACGAGTTTTCACTACCTAGAACACCACAATTAAACAGAGTAGTAGAAAGAAAGAATAGTACACTACAAGAAATTGCAAGAACCATGCTATGTGAAAATAACTTGCATAGATTATTGTGAGCGGAAGCCGTTAATTGTGCATGCTATATAGTTAACCGCTTATCGATTAGAAAGAAAATAAACAAAACTCCTTATGAAATTTTGAATGATCGCATGCCTAAGATTGATTATTTTCATGTGTTTGGTTGTATATGCTTTGTCTTAAACACAAAATATAATCTAGATAAATTTGAGTCTAATCCATGGAATGCATTTTTGTTTGATATTCTGTGAATTCTAAGGCATATAGATGTTATGATCCTATCACTAGATAGATTTTAGAATCTATTTATGTGAAATTTAATGAATTCGGTGAATATGAAATAAATAAAAATATGATGATTTGAAACTAAAGCCCGTGTTAGATGATATATAAGATACTATAGTAAATGATGAATACGACACATTAGAAATGGATGATCACTTAGAAATACATGAAAACTTAGAAAATAATCAACCAAGATGGCATAAGGATCACCCACACGGCCTTATCATAGGCGACATAACACAAGGTGTACGACGTAGAAGAATAAATCAAGATGAAATAAATCAATTTCATGCTATAATATCTGAAATTAAACCCAAGAATGTGTTTGGTGCTTTGAATGATTCTTCTTGGATTGATGCTATGCATGATGAATTAAATCAATTCACAAGAAATGATGTGTGAGATTTAGTGCCATGACCACAAGATAAAACGATAATAGGAACAAAGTGGGTCTTTATAAACAAAATGAATGAAGATGGTAAAGTCGTTAGAAACAAAGCGAGGCTTGTAGCACAAGGCTATAATCAAGAAGAGGGAATAGATTACAAAGAAACGCTTGTCCCCGTAGCATGCTTAGAAGCCATACGATTATTACTTGCTATTGCTTGCATGAAGGATTTTAAACTTTATCAAATGGACGTAAAAAGTGCATTCTTAAACGGTTTTATACAGGAAGAAGTATATGTAAAACAACCACCCGGCTTTGATGATTTAAAATATCATAATCATGTGTATAAGTTAAAGAAGGCACTATGGTTTAAAACCTAGGGCTTGGTATGATCGTTTTGCTACATTTCTTTTAGAAAATGGATTTAAAAGGGGCACTATTCTTGAAACAAGAAAAATCGGATTTACTCATTATTCAAATTTATATTAATGATATTGTCTTTGGATCTACATCTCATAAGCTAGTAGAAGAATTTGAAATATGCATGAAATCCGAATTTGAGATGTCCCTGGTTGGTGAATTAAATTATTTTCTTGGATTGCAAATTAAACAAACTAGTAAAGGCATACATATAAGTCAAATTAAATATGTAAATGACATGATTAAAAAGTTTGACTTTGAAAACTTGAAACCGTCTCCCACCCTTATAAGTGTAACCACTAAACTTGATAAAAATGAGAATAGAAAAGACTTTGATAATGGTTTGTATAGGTCTATGATTGGTTCTTTGCTTTATCTTACTATAAGTAGACCTGATATCATGTTTAGTGTTTATATGTGTGCTCGTTTTCAAAGCAACCCTAAAGTGTCACACTATAATGCTATAAAAAGGATATTTCGATATATTAAGCATAAGACCCACCTTAGGAATTTGATATGATAAAACTTGTGAATTTGACTTGCATGCTTATGCTGATGCGGATTATGGTGGATGTAAAATAGATAGAAAAAGCATAAGTGGTAAATGTCAATTCATTGGCAATTCATTGATATCTTGGTTTTCGAAAAAGCAAGCGAGTGTAGCATTCTCTACTACTGAAGCCGAATACATGATACTTAGTCTTTGTTGCACACAACTTTTATGGCTAAAACATCAACTATCTGATTTTGGAATAACTGTAAATTGCATCCCTATATATTGTGATATTGTGAATGCTATCAATTTGTCTAAGAACCCCGTCTTACAGTCTACAGCAAAACACATAGAGGTACAATATCACTTTCTTTGTGATCATGTAAACAGTGGTGATATCTTTATTGAACATGTCCGTACTGAAGCACAAGTAGCCAACATATTCACCAAAGCACTTAATCAAGCCACGTACAAAAATGTGCGCTCAAGATTAGGCATCATTTTGGTTAATATGCTATAAATTGCTATTTCTTTCCATTCTTATATGTACTTTTGATGGTATTTACAAAATACGGGGGAGAGAAAATCATGATTTAAGGGGGAGAGAGAAGTATGATTTAAGGGGGAGCACGACGATATGAAATTCAAAATTCAAATTTTAAGTTTGCGCATAATTATAGGGGAGCGATCACATTTAAATTATAAACCGATGTTATTTTGCAAATCATCAAAAGGGAGAGATTGTTGAGAAAAAGGGTTTGAGTGATTTACAAATGCATGATTTAAATGTCACGTACTTACGAAATGCTTGAATAAATTGTTACTTGACACGCTTATGTGATAAACATGCTTTACATACTTATATATAGTTGCCGTACTAATAAGCCATGAAGCGTTAAAGCTTACATCATATGACACACATTTTTTGTCATATGATAAACATTTTTTGTGTTTATACTATTTTCAGGTGCCATAGTTAATGAACTAAACTAGTTCATTAAGTGAGTTGCTTAAGTTAATGAACTAACTAGTTCATTAAATGAAGATATATTTAGAGAGAGCTATATAGCAACAAATTGGAAATGGAAAGTCTCCTCATCCTACTCATTTCACACGTCAATTATATATGTAATATATATATATCCATATTTTTTTAAAAGGCGCTATATACTTATATTCTGACGTACTACCGACACGTCACATATATTATAAATGTACGTCGACGTCACACCACTATATACACCTCATATTTATGAGTATATTCAGATGTTATATCATATGTTATTAGTCATGGTGACGTCAAAATTATAGCGACATGTTACAAGGTCATAAACCAAAAATTGTCGTATCGGACGACTGCTGAAACTTCACCGGCATGTCACGTACTTGCCATATAAAGACGGCCAGCCTTTATACATCAAAATTACAAATTTCATGATCCACATATTACAATCAGCCACAAAGGCATACCATGTTTCCACACCTAAATCACCCATAATTTAGCCTAGATTTGTGGAGAATTCAAACTTGATTCAATTTTAACACATGGGTCGTTTTTCTACTGAGCCTTGGTACTTAATATACACATCATTTTATGTATATTATGTGTGACATAATATGTATTACATGTGTAAGAAGTTTGAAGTTAATCGGAGAAAAATCTCATAATCGACGAAAGTCGAAAATTCGGTTTTCTACAAACTTACACACATGGAACGTTTTTGGCATAGATGTAACATGTATCTAGACACTTTTTACACATTCAAGACATGTTAAAGTGTTCTAGAAAATTCAAATTAAGGCTGATTGTAATTTACCATATATGTGTGAATATTGTGCATTATTTGACAAAGCTTACCATAAAATTTTCAGATCATTTAGAGTTCTCAATTAATAGGAATAAATTCTTCAATTCGGAGTACATTTTCTTGTAGATTTGCGCAATCTGTTTAAAAATGTGTTTTCAAGGAGTTAGGCTTTGAATTTTAATTTGAAATTTTTGTGAGACACTCATAACATCTGAGAGTACATTCTCACCGAATTTCATAATTTTTGAAGGTCTATAACCAGGTCATCTAGATTAATCAAATCAGGATCTAAAACCAAAAACTGTTTTCAGAGGTGAGGTTTTTGGTCCAAAAGTTTTTAAAAAACAAAATTTTCTACACTCACTATTCACCCCCCTTTCTAGTGGTGCTATACAGGTCCTACACTTAAAACCCTAGTGGGCCGTGTATATATGTATATGTATATTTATATTCATAATATACTTCTTTAACATGTCACATTTTATTTTATTCTATTAAGGCCATTTGGCCGAATATTATACCATTTCATATACATATTTAAATCTCATTTTCTTCCTTTTTATATACATGTTATATGTTTTATATTTTTTTATAATAAACATGTACATATTGTCTTCCTTCATTTTACTTATTTCTAAGATTATGACATAAAGAAAACACATAAACATAAACACGATGGAAATCATAAAAAGAGCACTTTTTGAGCTATAATCGTCATCTATATACACATCTTGAAGATGGAATGATGAAGTTCAAGGGAAGTCCTCAAAAAGGCCACTTGGCCTTGTGGGTGTGTGTATATATGAAGGTGATGATCATCAAACTACCATTGAGACCATATATGTAAATCATGCTTATGATGCATACATAAACATGTTAAAAACATGACTTTAAAAGCAAACGAACACTAAGAACACATAGAAATGCAAACTTGATGATCATCATAAAAGAAAATATAATCAAATGAACTAAAGTTGTATTATATAATTTTCTTAAGAATGCTCATTTTATGTCATTTGTTCATAAACTCATATCTTTGTGTGTGTGGGCCGTGTATGTAGCATATGCATACACACACACAAACACACACACACATATATATCACTTAGAAACATAGATCTTTTGTTACACCCGACCCCCGTTACGTGTTTTGTTAAGATGTGGTAAAGAGGTATAATGTATGTGTAGGTGCTACTTTAAATTAATTTCAGAACTAATAAAGCAACTTAATAAGTATAGGCTAAGTAACTTGGAATATAAAAGAGCCAGTACAACTTTATCTAAGGAATAAAATAAAGGAAAAAAGAAAATTACACTTAGGAAAAGAGAGCAAGGCTAAAGTTGTAATTTCACATCCCACCTCCACTACCCCTACCCGACCTCTCCTCTTCTTTTATGTTAATTTTCTTTCATTTTCTATTTTTATCTTTGCATGCCTTACACAAATAAGACACTTCTCCACTCAAATTTCATGCAATATGCTTTTTCTTCCACTACCACCATCCTCCAAGAATCTCCATCATTGTTCCTCCACTACCTATATTTTGGCCAAGCATAAGACAAAAGGGAAATTCTATATTCTCCACTCTCTCTCTCATTTCACAACACAAATATTTCATTCTCTACAATCTCTTCTCCTCTCTTTCTCTCCCTCTAACAACCAAAGTTTTCTCCTCTTTTCTTCATCCTCCAATCGTGAGGACATAAGCCAAAGACCAAGGAAGTTCTTTCAATTACAAGCCATCATTAAGCTTCACTTTAGGTAAGAACATCCTCTTTACTATATCCTTGTCCTTTATTTTCATCTCCTCCCAAAGACTCTCTATGTCTTCCATCCAATCCTCCAAACCGTAGGTTCAACAAGGAGGAAGATAGAACAATCGTGGTTGCATAAATAGAAGTATCCAAGTCAATCAAGGTAACAATCATTTAACGTTGTCTCTTGTACATTCAAGCTCTCATTTTATTCCTAAAGAACTAATCTTTCCTTCCTCTTGGCCTTCAAGGCCGTGACTTCCAATTTAGGGGCCAAAGAAGAAATCTTTCACCATTTAGTGTAAGATTCAAGTACTCCAAAGGCAAGTATTCTTCCTAGTTTCTTCAAAAAAATCAAAAATGAAGTTTAGTATGCTCACCAATAATTATTGGATCATGCATGCAACTAAAATGGAAACTTCTAAACTTTGTTGAAGAAAAGAATGCTTGCATGTTGAAATTGATGATGCATGTGTACTTTGTTTGAGTGGAATCATCAAATATACATAGAATAATACTTTAATGGGACATGCAAGATGAAATTGGATCATCAATAGGCCATTTAGGCAGTGCATGTCAAGAAGGTGAAACCTTCACCATACTTTCTCAACTTTGATGCTAAGTGGTAGATACATAAGTGCCTTATGTTAAAGGTGTCTAAAGAACTCTCTCCTTTTGTCATTTGGGTACATGCATGCCATGTCCTTCATATTCATATGTAGTAGAAGAGATTTCCATGGAAATAGAGATATTGTAGTCTTATAATGATGCAAAATTATTTATTTCTTCATGCATGTACACAAACATGCTATCTTTGAACATCATCCATGTTAGCATCATCATTTTTCCTTTCCATAGGGGACGGACATGAACCCCCTTCATAGTCCATGAATTCATCACCATCATCATGATGTGTACCTTGATGATCGTGGGCTAAGAAAGGTGAAATGACATAGATGTTCTTCATGTTATGTTTTATATACTTGCATGTCAATTGTAGCATGATCATCATCATAAAGTAAATCTTGTGGACATGATTTATATATGTAATACAAAATTGAGCATGGTAACAATAGGCAAATTGATGTGCATTGTGGAATATCATTATCCTACCTACAATATGCAACATGAGTTAATTGATGTATTATCATTTTCACCAACATGCATGAAGATGAATGCTAGTAAAGTTGAAATTAACACCACCCCAATATTCGGCCAAGGGGGTCCAAAATGGATTCTAGTTGAAGTGTAAATTCCATAAAACTGTAGTTTCATGATTATGTAAAAATATCATACACATGAAAAAGAAAAAGTGGCTTTATTTGTATCCCTTGCATAAGAAGAAAATCTCAAGACTTGGACTACACTAATTTCAGCCCAAGGGCCTTTTTGTATTCTAGACTAATAAAGTCCAACCATATATGAATTTCCATGGGACAATAACATTAGCAAAAGTTATACATATATGAAAATTAAAATTCAACGTAATGTTAAAGAAAAATGGATAAAGGTAGTTGGAGCAAGCAGGCCTTTCGGCCTTAAGCCCAATTTCCGGCCCTTACCAATAATTGGGGTCACCTTGGACATATTATGTAAAAGCGAATTAAATGTATCTTAGGATTATTTTTATTATTAACAAAAGACAACTTGAATGTTCAATCATTACGAATACGCAAGTTCTTCAATCCATGATATACGGACCAATATAGTAAGCAACTTAGTCAAATTATGACAATTGAACGGAATGGGATATAAGTACCTACAAACATAATCAATTAAAGATTATACCAAAAAAAAAGAAACCTACGTACAACATCCTCTCATGCATGACGTTCTCATAGTTTTCTGTCAACATTAAGTTGTTTTCAAAGCATGTTTATAAACTCTTCATGAAATGTTTTAAGATTACATGATCTAAAGAATTTGTGCGTGAGACGAATGATCCCATACGACCTATGCATGTATCCATAGGTGATTGTAACACCTTCTCTGGGACAAGGGCTCTCTACCTACCTATATACACATGATATGTAGGTTGAGTGTAACACCTTGCCCGGAGTAAGGGTTCTCTGCCTTTCTGTTACGTCTATGACGTTCACTATAGGGAGCTGCCTGATGTCTGGTCTTGGGAGAGGATGTCAGGGGCAAACTACGTTATTACAGAGT
The DNA here is from genome assembly GCA_036186865.1 of Eustoma russellianum. NCBI lineage: Eukaryota > Viridiplantae > Streptophyta > Magnoliopsida > Gentianales > Gentianaceae > Eustoma > Eustoma russellianum. Next base: position 27,543,045 of record AP025046.1, read on the forward strand.
GCAACACCGCATCCAGGACTCGGGTTCTCTGCTATAATGCATCACCGTTAGTCCTATGTACGTATGATGTAACACCATGGTTTGACCATCGAGATTCATAGACGATACTCGTGGCTATTCGGGGAACCATTCGATATGTTGCGGGTACCATTCTTATGTTATGCAAAGTGCTATAACCACTCACGTCATGTCATGCTTATGTATGTATGATATCAAATGTTTTTCAAAAAGTTTTACAATGCATATGCGACGATCATGCCGTGTACACCCTCTAATAACCCTGAGTCATGAATCTGGATAAATTGAAACCAAGTATAATTAAGAACGACAAGAATAAACCAAAGAAGATTGTACCATAGAATAAAGTAATTACGAGTTAAGTCATGAATGTTTAATAGGAAAGTCAGTTTAATTTTACGATGCTTGTTACCTATGATAGTTGTGCATGATAGGATTTCTGCTTTACTATTTCCGCATTAACTCCATGCTTTATTATTCCACACTTCCTCTATGTTGTTTTATTCATGTTTACATTGAGCATTATGATACATGTGTTGCACCATACTGTACCACCCACTACCCCAGTCTCCATGTATGATCCACTTGACGAACCTAGGCAGAACTACTTGCTGAGCGATTTGTTATTGCTCACCTCTTTATTTCACCATGCAGATCCACATGATCCTGAGCCAGAGTTTATTGAAGATGAGCCTCGAGACTAGGCATACGAAGCTGATTAGTAGCTGCCTACGGCCTCTTTTGTATTTTGGATGTTCAGCTATGTATTTTCGTATTTTGTACTCTTGATGTAGATGTACTTCTGTGGACGTTTATTTTTGCTTATGTTATTTCGTTTCCGCTTATCGATACATATTTCTATGATTTGTACATGTATGATATTGACACCTTATACTTCTCGTAGTAGAGTACAGCGGATGCACCATGCCGAGACTCTAGTCCCAGGTGGGGCGCTACATCTTTCATATTCTTATTGTGGGGGAGTTGAAGAACTTGGTTTTCTTGGAGGAGAGATGAGAGAGTGTTTTGTGTGTAGTAAGAAGTGTGGTATGTTGGAGGAATTAAATGTTTGGGCTTTAGTCCATTAAGATAAGTTGCAAAAGTGGTTAAGCAACGTATTTTGAGCTTAATTATAATTAGTTTTTGTTGATGAAAAATAGAAACTAATAAGCCCTTAATTATCTGTGGAACAAGTAGTTAATGTTAGACTTTGGAATCACTCAATTACGATACCGGGTGAATGAGAAATTAATGCTCAAAGTAGGAAAACATGATTTAGTGGGTGATGTGTCCTATTCTTAGGAGGCCACATCACCCTTATGAAGGAATACCACACTGTACAATTGGACTAATTTAGTTACCTTATAAATGGCTAGAATGATCACTTTAGATGTGCCCTTAGGACATGAGAAGTTTTTGACCAGAGGAAAGACCTAGAAGTGCCACACACATGCGCGCACGCCGCCGCTGCCTGCTCGTCTAGCCGGTTTGCCTCGGCTCGGGCTTGGGCTCGGGCTCATGGCTCGTGGCTCGTGGGCATATGGGCATGTGGGCCGGGCCGGTTCCTATCTTTTTGGAGAAAATTTATATGGGCTTTTGGATTAATTATTTTTTGTAAATATTTAAAGGCTCAGGCCTAGCTGCACAGCGGCCCAAATGCTCTCTGGTTCAGGGGTCCGGTGCAGTACAAATGGTTAAATGTGGTATAAATCAAGCATTCTAGTCCAGTATCAAACGGTTTTGATTAGGTATTCAAATCAAGCGTTCAGTTATGGTTTAAATCGAACGTTTTGTTTTGATTATTTGAATCAAGAGGTTTCCTCCTAAATCTGTAAGATCAAACGGTTTTGATTTAATGGTGGCGTAAGGTTCAGCTTTGATCCAACGGCTGAAATTCAAATTGATCTAACTGCCCAACCGAATGTGGTCTTCACCCAACGCTCCAAGTTTAATCCTGTATTTTGGTTTCCATCTAACGGCTGTATTTAAACCTTCCGAAACCGCCGGGTGGTTTTCATCCGGCAGCTGTAGTTAATCTACGGTTGTGATCTGACAGTCACGAGTATATATGCAAAAACAGATTTCCAACCTATCCTTATATATAAATAGAGGATGAGTGTGCGATCTGAACACACACACATCTTCTGATTTCGCTTTCTTCTTCATATTTCTGCATCACGTCCAAGAGAAGTCAGGACACTCAAAGGTTTGCTACAGTTCAAGTTCAGCAGTGCCGTTTAACTGAACAGGTACCCGTTGTATCCTGAGAGACAATTGCTAACACCGGTTGGGCACAGTACACTGGAGCAATACGTCTTAAGGACAGAGTCCTTGACTCGCCCTGGATTTGGTTTACTGTTTCCATACGCACACATCGGACGATTGCGTCTTGGTACAGGATTAATTGTATCCAACAATCTTAAGACGTATTCTGATCCAATTAATTTCTGTACTATTTTTCAAATTCTGTATGCAAAGCAGTGTTCATACTGATTTGCAGTCTGTTTCTACCCATTTTTATATCCGACACTGTTCTGATCTATACGTTTTGATCGAACTGAACATGAATGGAAAACGAGATCTCAAACTCTGTTCATGGCTTTGATAGAGCAAACTCCGTGTATGCACCTTACGAGACCAATAACGTTGCTACCGGTGCTCAGAACAATGTGCCACAGAACATAGTTCTGCTGGCACCTAATGGAGGGCCTCAGATGAATCCCACTGCCACAGCTGCACACGTGGAGAAGTCTTGAAAATTTGCATGCAGTTTCTTTAAGAGGTGGCAGCAAAAGATGCTGTTCTATCTCACAGCACTATGCCTGGCCAGAATTCTGAGTGAGGATCCACCATTTGGGTACATGCATTCCATGACCTTCATATTCATATGTAGTAGAAGAGATTTCCATGGAAATAGAGATATTGTAGTCTTATAATGATGCAAAATTATTTATTTCTTCATGCATGTACACAAACATGCTATCTTTGAACATCATCCATGTTAGCATCATCATTTTTCCTTTCAATAGGGGACGGCCATGAACCCCCTTCATAGTTCATGAATTCATCACCATCATCATGATGTGTACCTTGATGATCGTGGGCTAAGAAAGGTGAAATGACATAGATGTTCTTCATGTTATGTTTTATATACTTGCATGTCAATTGTAGCATGATCATCATCATAAAGTAAATCTTGTGGACATGATTTTATATATGTAATACAAAATTGAGCATGGTAACAATAGGCAAATTGATGTGCATTGTGGAATATCATTATCCTACCTACAATATGCAACATGAGTTAATTGATGTATTATCATTTTCACCAACATGCATGAAGATGAATGCTAGTAAAGTTGAAATTAACACCACCCCTATATTCGGCCAAGGGGGTCCAAAATGGATTCTAGTTGAAGTGTAAATTCCATAAAACTGTAGTTTCATGATCATGTAAAAATATCATACACATGAAAAAGAAAAAGTGGCTTTATTTGTATCCCTTGCATAAGAAGAAAATCTCAAGACTTGGACTACACTAATTTCAGCCCAAGGGCCTTTTTGTATCTAGACTAATAAAGTCCAACCATATATGAATTTCCATGGGACAATAACATTAGCAAAAGTTATACATATATGAAAATTAAAATTCAACGTAATGTTAAAGAAAAATGGATAAAGGTAGTTGGAGCAAGCAGGCCTTTCGGCCTTAAGCCCAATTTCCGGCCCTTACCAATAATTGGGGTCACCTTGGACATATTATGTAAAAGCGAATTAAATGTATCTTAGGATTATTTTTATTATTAACAAAAGACAACTTGAATGTTCAATCATTACGAATACGCAAGTTCTTCAATCCATGATATACTGACCAATATAGTAAGCAACTTAGTCAAATTATGACAATTGAACGGAATGGGATATAAGTACCTACAAACATAATCAATTAAAGATTATACCAAAAAAAGAAACCTACGTACAACATCCTCTCATGCATGACGTTCTCATAGTTTTCTGTCAACATTAAGTTGTTTTCAAAGCATGTTTATAAACTCTTCATGAAATGTTTTAAGATTACATGATCTAAGTAATTCGTGCCGTGAGACGAATGATCCCATACGACTTATGCATGTATCCATAGGTGAGTGTAACACCTTCTCTGGGACAAGGGCTCTCTACCTATCTATATACACAAGATATGTAGGTTGAGTGTAACACCTTGCCCGGAGTAAGGGTTCTCTGCCTTTCTATTACGTCTATGACGTTCACTATAGGGAGATGCCTGATGTCTGGTCTTGGGAGAGGATGTCAGAGGCAAACTACGTTATTACAGAGTGCAACACCGCATCCAGGACTCGGGTTCTCTGCTATAACGCATCACCGTTAGTCCTATGTACGTATGATGTAACACCATGGTTGGACCATCGAGATTCATAGACGATACTCGTGGCTATTCGGGGAACCATTCGATATGTTTCGGCTACCATTCTTATGTTATGCAAAGTGCTATAACCACTCACGTCATGTCGTGCTTATGTATGTATGATATCAAATGTTTTTCAAAAAGTTTTACAATGCATATGCCACGATCATGCCGCGTACACCCTCTAATAACCCTGAGTCATGAATCTGGATAAATTGAAACCAAGTATAATTAAGAACGACAAGAATAAACCAAAGAAGATTGTACCATAGAATAAAGTAATTACGAGTTAAGTCATGAATGTTTAATAGGAAAGTCAGTTTAATTTTACGATGCTTGTTACCTATGATAGTTGTGCATGATAGGATTTCTGCTTTACTATTTCCGCATTAACTCCATGCTTTATTATTCCACACTTCCTCTATGTTTTATTATTCATGTTTACATTGAGCATTATGATACATGTGTTGCACCATACTGTACCACCCACTACCCCAGTCTCAATGTATGATCCACTTGACGTACCTAGGTAGAACTACTTGCTGAGCGATTTGTTATTGCTCACCCCTTTATTTCACCATGCAGATCCACAGGATCCTGAGCCAGAGTTTATTGAAGATGAGCCTCGAGACTAGGCATACGAAGCTGATTAGTAGCTGCCTACGGCCTCTTTTGTATTTTGGATGTTCAGCTATGTATTTTCGTATTTTGTACTCTTGATGTAGATGTACTTCAGTGGACGTTTATTTCTGCTTATGTTATTTCGTTTCCGCTTATCGATACATATTTCTATGATTTGTACACGTATGATATTGACACCTTGTACTTCTCGTAGTAGAGTACAGCAGATGCACCATGCCGAGACTCTAGTCCCAGGTGGGGCGCTACATCTTTCATATTCTTATTGTGGGGGAGTTGAAGAACTTGGTTTTCTTGGAGGAGAGATGAGAGAGTGTTTTGTGTGTAGTAAGAAGTGTGGTATGTTGGAGGAATTAAATGTTTGGGCTTTAGTCCATTAAGATAAGTTGCAAAAGTGGTTAAGCAACGTATTTTGTGCTTAATTATAATTAGTTTTTGTTAATGAAAAATAGAAACTAATAAGCCCTTAATTATCTGTGGAACAAGTAGTTAATTTTAGACTTTGGAATCACTCAATTACGATACCGGGTGAATGAGAAATTAATGCTCAAAGTAGGAAAACATGATTTAGTGGGTGATGTGTCCTATTCTTAGGAGGCCACATCACCCTTATGAAGGAATACCGCATTGGACAATTGGACTAATTTAGTTACCTTATAAATGGCTAGAATGATCACTTTAGATGTGCCCTTAGGACATGAGAAGTTTTTGACCGGAGGAAAGACCTAGAAGTGCAACATACATGCGCGCACGCCGTCGCTGCCTGCTCGTCTAGCCGGTTTGCCTCGGCTTGGGCTCGGGCTCATGGCTCGTGGCTCGTGGGCATATGGGCATGTGGGCCGGGCTGGTTCCTATCTTTTTGGAGAAAATTTATATGGGCTTTTGGATTAATTATTTTTTGTAAATATTTAAAGGCTCAGGCCTAGCTGCACAGCGGCCCAAATGCTCTCTGGTTCAGGGGTCCGGTCCAGTACAAACGGTTAAATGTGGTATAAATCAAGCATTCTAGTCCAGTATCAAACGGTTTTGATTAGGTATTTAAATCAAGCGTTCGGTTATGGTTTAAATCGAACGTTCTGTTTTGATTATTTGAATCAAGAGGTCTCCTCCTAAATCTGTAAGATCAAACGGTTTTGATTTAATGGTGGCGTAAGGTTCAGCTTTGATCCAACGGCTGAAATTCAAATTGATCTAACTGCCCAACCGAATGTGGTTTTTACCTAACGCTCCAGGTTTAATCCTGTATTTTGGTTTCCATCTAACGACTGTATTTAAACCTTCCAAAACCGCCGGGTGGTTTTCATCCGGCGGCTCTAGTTAATCTACGGTTGTGATCTGATAGTCACGAGTATATATGCAAAAACAGATTTCCAACCTATCCTTATATATAAATAGAGGATGAGTGTGCGATCTGAACACACACTCATCTTCTGATTTCGCTTTCTTCTTCATATTTCTACATCACGTCTAAGAGAAGTCAGGACACTCAAAGGTTTGCTACAGTTCAAGTTCAGAAGTGCCGTTCAACTGAACAGGTACCCGTTGTATCCTGAGAGACGATTGCTAACACCGGTTGGGCACAGTACACTGGAGCAATACGTCTTAAGGACAGAGTCCTTGACTCGCCCTGGATTTGGTTTACTGTTTCCATACGCACACATCGGACGATTGCGTCTTGGTACAAGATTGATTGTATCCAACAATCTTAAGACGTATTCTGATCCAATTAATTTCTGTACTGTTTTTCAAATTCTGTATGCAAAGCAGCGTTCATACTGATTTGCAGTTTGCTTCTACCCATTTTTATATCCGACACTGTTCTGATCTTTACGTTTTGATCGAACTGAACATGAATGGAAAACGAGATCTCAAACTCTGTTCATGGCTTTGACAGTGCAAACTCCGTGTATGCACCTTACGAGACCAATAACGTTGCTACCGGTGCTCAGAACAATGTGCCACAGAACATAGTTCTGCTGGCGCCTAATGGAGGGCCTCAGATGAATCCCACTGCCACAGCTGCACACGTGGAGAAGTCTTGAAAATTTGCATGCAGTTTCTTTAAGAGGTGGCAGCAAAAGATGCTGTTCTATCTCACAGCACTATGCCTAGCCAGAATTCTGAGTGAGGATCCACCATTTGGGTACATGCATGCCATGTCCTTCATATTCATATGTAGTAGAAGAGATTTCCATGGAAATAGAGATATTGTAGTCTTATAATGATGCAAAATTATTTATTTCTTCATGCATGTACACAAACATGCTATCTTTGAACATCATCCATGTTAGCATCATCATTTTTCCTTTCAATAGGGGACGGCCATGAACCCCCTTCATAGTCCATGAATTCATCACCATCATCATGATGTGTACCTTGATGATCGTGGGCTAAGAAAGGTGAAATGACATAGATGTTCTTCATGTTATGTTTTATATACTTGCATGTCAATTGTAGCATGATCATCATCATAAAGTAAATCTTGTGGACATGATTTTATATATGTAATATAAAATTGAGCATGGTAACAATAGGCAAATTGATGTGCATTGTGGAATATCATTATCCTACCTACAACATGCAACATGAGTTAATTGATGTATTATCATTTTCACCAACATGCATGAAGATGAATGCTAGTAAAGTTGAAATTAACACCACCCCTATATTCGGCCAAGGTGGTCCAAAATGGATTCTAGTTGAAGTGTAAACTCCATAAAACTGTAGTTTCATGATCATGTAAAAATATCATACACATGAAAAAGAAAAAGTGGCTTTATTTGTATCCCTTGCATAAGAAGAAAATCTCAAGACTTGGACTACACTAATTTCAGCCCAAGGGCCTTTTTGTATCTAGACTAATAAAGTCCAACCATATATGAATTTCCATGGGACAATAACATTAGCAAAAGTTATACATATATGAAAATTAAAATTCAACGTAATGTTAAAGAAAAATAGATAAAGGTAGTTGGAGCAAGCAGGCCTTTCGGCCTTAAGCCCAATTTCTGGCCCTTACCAATAATTGGGGTCACCTTGGACATATTATGTAAAAGCGAATTAAATGTATCTTAGGATTATTTTTATTATTAACAAAAGACAACTTGAATGTTCAATCATTACGAATACGCAAGTTCTTCAATCCATGATATACGGACCAATATAGTAAGCAACTTAGTCAAATTATGACAATTGAACGGAATGGGATATAAGTACCTACAAACATAATCAATTAAAGATTATACCAAAAGAAGAAACCTACGTACAACATCCTCTCATGCATGACGTTCTCATAGTTTTCTGTCAACATTAAGTTGTTTTCAAAGCATGTTTATAAACTCTTCATGAAATGTTGTAAGATTAAATGATCTAAAGAATTCGTGCCGTGAGACGAATGATCCCATACGACTTATGCATGTATCCATAGGTGAGTGTAACACCTTCTCTGGGACAAAGGCTCTCTACCTATCTATATACACATGATATGTAGGTTGAGTGTAACACCTTGCCCGGAGTAAGGGTTCTCTGCCTTTCTGTTACGTCTATGACGTTCACTATAGGGAGCTGCCTGATGTCTGGTCTTGGGAGAGGATGTCAGGGGCAAACTACGTTATTACAGAGTGCAACACTGCATCCAGGACTTGGGTTCTCTGCTATAATGCATCACTGTTAGTCCTATGTACGTATGATGTAACACAATGGTTGGACCATCGAGATTCATAGACGGTACTCGTGGCTATTCGGGGAACCATTCGATATGTTGCGGGTACCATTCTTATGTTATGCAAAGTGCTATAACCACTCACGTCATGTCATGCTTATGTATGTATGATATCAAATGTTTTTCAAAAAGTTTTACAATGCATATGCCACGATCATGCCGCGTACACCCTCTAATAACCCTGAGTCATGAATCTGGATAAATTGAAACCAAGTATAATTAAGAACGACAAGAATAAACCAAAGAAGATTGTACCATAGAATAAAGTAATTACGAGTTAAGTCATGAATGTTTAATAGGAAAGTCAGTTTAATTTTACGATGCTTGTTACCTATGATAGTTGTGCATGATAGGATTTCTGCTTTACTATTTCCGCATTAACTCCATGCTTTATTATTCCACACTTCCTCTATGTTTTATTATTCATGTTTACATTGAGCATTATGATACATGTGTTGCACCATACTGTACCACCCACTACCCCAGTCTCCATGTATGATCCACTTGACGAACCTAGGCAGAACTACTTGCTGAGTGATTTGTTATTGCTCACCCCTTTATTTCACCATGCAGATCCACAGGATCCTGAGCCAGAATTTATTGAAGATGGGCCTCGAGACTAGGCATACGAAGCTGATTAGTAGCTGCCTACGGCCTCTTTTGTATTTTGGATGTTCAGCTATGTATTTTCGTATTTTGTACTCTTGATGTAGATGTACTTCAGTGGACGTTTATTTCTGCTTATGTTATTTTGTTTCCGCTTATCGATGCATATTTCTATGATTTGTACATGTATGATATTGACACCTTGTACTTCTCGTAGTGGAGTACAGCGGATGCACCATGCCGAGACTCTAGTCCCAGGTGGGGCGCTACATCTTTCATATTCTTATGGTGGGGGAGTTGAAGAACTTGGTTTTCTTGGAGGAGAGATGAGAGAGTGTTTTGTGTGTAGTAAGAAGTGTGGTATGTTGGAGGAATTAAATGTTTGGGCTTTAGTCCATTAAGATAAGTTGCAAAAGTGGTTAAGCAACGTATTTTGAGCTTAATTATAATTAGTTTTCGTTAATGAAAAATAGAAACTATTAAGCCCTTAATTAATTGTGGAACGAGTAGTTAATGTTAGACTTTGGAATCACTCAATTACGATACCGGGTGAATGAGAAATTAATGCTCAAAGTAGGAAAACATGATTTAGTGGGTGATGTGTCCTATTCTTAGGAGGCCACATCACCCTTATGAAGGAATACCACATTGGACAATTGGACTAATTTAGTTACCTTATAAATGGCTAGAATGATCACTTTAGATGTGCCCTTAGGACATGAGAAGTTTTTGACCGGAGGAAAGACCTAGAAGTGCAACACACATGTGCGCACGCCGTCGCTGCCTGCTCGTCTAGCCGGTTTGCCTCGGCTCGGGCTCGGGCTCATGGCTCGTGGCTCGTGGGCATATGGGCATGTGGGCCGGGCCGGTTCCTATCTTTTTGGAGAAAATTTATATGGGCTTTTGGATTAATTATTTTTTGTAAATATTTAAAGGCTCAGGCCTAGCTGCACAGCGGCCCAAATGCTCTCTGGTTCAGGGGGTCCGGTCCAGTACAAACGGTTAAATGTGGTATAAATCAAGCATTCTAGTCCAGTATCAAACGGTTTTGATTAGGTATTTAAATCAAGCGTTCGGTTATGGTTTAAATCGAACGTTCTGTTTTGATTATTTGAATCAAGAGGTCTCCTCCCAAATCTGTAAGATCAAACGGTTTTGATTTAATGGTGGCGTAAGGTTCAGCTTTGATCCAACGGCAGAAATTCAAATTGATCTAACCGCCCAACCGAATGTGGTCTTCACCTAACACTCCAAGTTTAATCCTGTATTTTGGTTTCCATCTAACGGCTGTATTTAAACCTTCCAAAACCGCC
>AP025046.1:27553774-27600666 GCA_036186865.1 Eustoma russellianum
CTCTAGTTAATCTACGGTTGTGATCTGACAGTCACGAGTATATATGCAAAAACAGATTTCCAACCTATCCTTATATATAAATAGAGGATGAGTGTGCGATTTGAACACACACTCATCTTCTAATTTCGCTTTCTTCTTCATATTTTTGCATCACGTCCAAGAGAAGTCAGGACACTCAAAGGTTTGCTACAGTTCAAGTTCAGCAGTGTCGTTCAACTGAACAGGTACCCGTTGTATCCTGAGAGACGATTGCTAACACCGGTTGGGCACAGTACACTGGAGCAATACGTCTTAAGGACAGAGTCCTTGACTCGCCCTGGATTTGGTTTACTGTTTCCATATGCACACATCGGACGATTGCGTCTTGGTACAGGATTGATTGTATCCAACAATCTTAAGACGTATTCTGATCCAATTTATTTCTGTACTGTTTTTCAAATTCTGTATGCAAAGCAGTGTTCATACTGATTTGCAGTCTGTTTCTACCCATTTTTATATCCGACACTGTTCTGATCTATACGTTTTGATCGAACTGAACAGGAATAGAAAACGAGATCTCAAACTCTGTTCATGGCTTTGACGGTGCAAACTCCGTGTATGCACCTTACGAGACCAATAACGTTGCTACCGGTGCTCAGAACAATGTGCCACATAACATAGTTCCGCTGGCGCCTAATTGAGGGCCTCAGATGAATCCCACTGCCACAGCTGCACATGTGGAGAAGTCTTGAAAATTTGCAGGCAGTTTCTTTAAGATGTGGCAGCAAAAGATGCTGTTCTATCTCACAGCACTATGCCTGGCCAGAATTCTGAGTGAGGATCCACCAGTTGTTGAACCTGTGGAGGATCAGAATCTGAACATGCTTAAGGCCTTAGGTGCTGAAGCATGGGCGTATAACTATTTTTGTTGCTTGAATCTTATCTTGAGTTGCCTGGATAATACTATCTATGGCGTGTTTTGTACTTTTAAAACTGCAAAAGCGTTGTGGTTGGCGTTAGATAAAAAATATCATACAGAAGATGCTGGAACAAAAAAATTAATAGTCGGTAAATTTCTAGACTATAAAATGCTAGATTCCAAAACTGTAATTTCGAAGGTTGAAGAAATACAGATGTTGGCATCTGAAATGGAAGAAGAGGACATGACGCTCAGTGAATCTTTCCAAATTGCGGTTTTGATTGAGAAGCTACCCCATTCGGGAAGGGAATTTAAAAGCTATCTCAAGCACAAACGAAAGGAAATGAAAATGGACGATTTGATTGTCCGGCTTCCAATAGAGGAGGACAATCGTCATGTCGATAGAAAGCCAACCTCTCACTCTGGTCAAGCCAAGGCTCATGTTGTTGAGGCAAAGAACAAAAAGAAGAATAACATTTTGGGTGTGAATGTCAAGGGTAAGGAGATTGCAAAGAAGTTCACGGGTAAGTGTTACAGCTGTGGGAAACTGGGGTACCGCAGCACTAACTGTCGTAAGTCCAAAAAGAATCAGAATCAAACCAAAACAAAAGCGAATCTGGTCGGTGCAATGGAAGATCTGAATCTCTGCGCAGTGATGACTGAATGCAATGCAGTGGGGAATCCGCGTGAATGGTGCGTGGACACAGGGGCCACTCGACATGTATGTGCCAACAGGGCAATGTTCAACGACTATGTACCCACAACAAATAATGAACACCTTTTCATGGAAAACTCCGATAGCTCGAAGATTGAGAGATCGGGCAAGGTGGTTCTGAAACTGACCTTAGGAAGGGAGTTGACCCTGCAAAATGTGTTGCATGTTCCTGAGATCCGTAAGAACTTGGTATCTGGCACTCTACTAGTCAGTCATGGTTTCAGACTAGTTTTTGAGGCAAACAAATTTACTCTTTCAAAGAATGGCCTGTTTTTGGGAAAAGGGTACCATATTCATAACATGTTTAAATTAAATGTTATGACCATTGTACCCAAGAAAGTTGCGCCCAATGAGGCTAATAAAATTGTTTCCTCTTCTGCTTACATGCTTGAGTCTTCTTGTTTATGTCATTTTCGTTTGGGACATTTTAATTACAAGTCAATACAATGAATGATTAACCTTGAATTATTACCCAAACTGGACTTTAATAATAAAGAAAAATGTCAAATATGTGTTGAAGCAAAATTGACAAAAGCGCCATTTCCTTCAACAGAACAAAACACTGAACCCTTTGATTTAATTCATACAGACTGTGTGATTTAAAGTTTGTGCAAACAAGAGGAGGTAAAAAGTATTTTGTAACTTTTATCAACGATTGCACTAGATACTGTTATGTTTATGTGCTAAGTAGCAAAGATGAGTCCGTTGATGCTTTTAAAGATTATTAGAATGAAGTTGAGAATCAACTTAGCAAACAAATTAAAACAATTCAAAGCGATAAAGGCGGGGAATATGATGCATCGTTTAATGACTTTTGTTCAGAACATGACATTGTTCATCAAATAACTGCACCATATTCACCTCAATTTAATAGTATTGCAGAACGCAAAAACCGTACTCTAAAGGAAATGATGAATGCAATGTACATAAGTTCAAGTTTACCTCAGAACTTGTGGGGAGCAATTCTCTCCACCAACATAATTTTAAATAGAATTCCATTTAAAAAGATGGATAAAACCCCATATGAACTTTGAAAAGGCTATAAGCCTAGCTACAAATACTTGAAAGTGTGGGGGTGTCTGGCGAAGGTTGATGTACCTAAACCAAGACAAGTAAGAATCAGGCCTAAAACAATTGATTGCATATTCATATGTTATGCAACGAACAGTAGTGCATATTGTTTCTTAGTGCACAAATCGGACATTCGCGAGATACATAAAAATGTTGTCATAGAATCAAGGAATGCAGTGTTCTTTGAAAATGTCTTTCCAAAGAAAGACAAAAACAATGAAGAAGCTAGTACTAGTAAGCGAGTGTGTGAGACGACCCCTCAAGAAACTATGGAACCTCGTCAAAGCAAATGAGCCAAAATTCTGACATCTTTTGGACCAGATTTTCTAACATCTTTCTCTGAGACAATGACGATTCCAGAAGCTCCTTTATGAAAAGAGGCAATAAATAGTGAGGTAGATTCTATTCTTCAAAATCACACTTGGGAGTTGGTAGAATCTTCCACCAGGAAGTAAACAACTCGGATGCTATTGGATTTTTATGAAAAAGCTGAAAGAAGATGGATCTGTTGACAGGTACAAGGCCGGGTTGGTAGCCAAGGGCTATAGACAGAAAGAAGGCTTCGACTTCTTTGACACATATTCACCAGTGACTAGGATCACTTCTATCAGAATATTAGTGGCTATTGCTGCAGTCTACGATTTAGAAATCCATCAAATGGATGTGAAGATTGCCTTTCTGAATGGTGAGTTAGAGGAATAAATTTACATGGAACAGCCCGAAGGGTTCGTCGTCCCAGGACAAGAAAAGAAAGTGTGTAGACTTGTTAAGTCTCTGTATGGACTTAAACAAGCACCTAAGCAGTGGCATTTAAAGTTTGATCAGGTAATGATGTCAAACGGCTTCAGGATCAACGAGTGTGACAAGTGTATACATCAAGAGCACACCAAATGCCCATGCGATAGCATGTCTCTATGTAGACAAAATGCTAATCATGGGCAGTACTCGTGACATCATCTTGAATACAAAGATGATGTTAACACAGAATTTTGATATGAAGGATATGGGGATTGCTAATGTTATTCTAGGAATTAAAATTTCTCGAATAACTGATGGTCTTGCTATATCGCAAACTCATTATATTGAATCTGTTCTCAAACGATTCAATATGTTTGATACAAAACCAATAAAAACCCCACTTGACTTAAGTATACACTTAAGGAAGAAACAGGGCAAACCTGTAGCTCAATTGAAGTACTCACATGTAATTGGGAGTGATGTACATAACAAATTGTACAATACCAGACTTAGCTTGTTCAGTAAACAAATTGAGCAGGTTTACCAGTAATCCACGTGATGATCATTGGAAAGCTCTAAATAGAGTGATGAGGTACCTGAAATACACAATGAACCTTGGATTACATTATACGAGATATCCAGCAGTATTAGAAGGATATTGCGATGCAAATTGGATATCAGATAGTAAAGACTCGAAGTCCACCAGTGGATACTTATTCACTGTTGGTGGTACTGCTGTGTCGTGGAAATCCTCAAAACAAACGTGCATGGCTCGGTCCATTATGGAAGCTGAGTTTATAGCACTGGATAAAGCCGGGGAAGAGGCTGAATGGCTTCGAAATTTCCTAGAAGATGTTCCATGTTGGCCTAAGCCAATCGCTCCTATTAGCCTTCACTGTGATAGTCAGTCAGCTATAGGACGAGCTCAAAGTAGCATTTACAATGGTAAGTCACGACACATACGTCGGAGGCATAACACTATCAAACAGGTGATCTCTATTGGCGTGATTTCCATTGATTACATAAAATCAATAGAGAATCTTGCGGATCCGCTAACAAAAGGCTTGCCTAGAGATTAGATGTCAAGATTGACAAATGGAATAGGACTTAAGCCTATAATGCAAGAATCTTGTAATGGTAACCCAACCTTGTTGACTGGAGATCCCAGAATCTTGGTTCAATGGGGCAACTAAGTTATGAAGTTTCAGTATAGCACTTGCTCATTCCGTTACATAAAAGTGCTGTCTGTAGAGAATATTTAGGGTAAGTTAAAGCTTTTAATGATGTCCTATATCTTGATACATCAAGTGGGGTATGACAGAATGCTCCTAATAGGAATCACCTATGTAAGTGTGAAGTGGGGCAGCTTCTATGAGAACTCTGTGAGGCAAGATTTCTCTAAAACACTTTCTGAAACCAGGTTGTTCATGGCCAAAACGAACACAGCCATGAGAACCAAAAGGGTGTTAAAGGAAATGTTGCGTGAGTATCGTTGTCTAGGTTCATAACAAAGGTTGACTGGTTCAAGACATCAAGTCACTAATTAGCCGAGTGAATCCGATGGTATATCACTATGAAAGGTTCAAAACCAGAAGCTACCTCTTTTGATGCGACATTTTCTTGTCTGACTTCTCCTAAGAGTCTGCTTCTGCATTTGCATTAATTTTCATTCATGAGGGGGATTGTTGGAGGAATTAAATGTTTGGGCTTTGGCCCATGAAGATAAGTTGCAAAAGTAGTTAAGCAACATACTTTGAGCTTAATTATAATTAGTTTCTGCTAATGAAAAATGAAAACTAATAAGCTCTTAATTATCTATGGAACGGTTAGTTAATGTTAGGCTTTGGAGTCACTCAATTACGATACCGGGTGAATGAGAAATTAATGCTCAAAGTAGATGGAAAACATGATTTAGTGGGTGATGTGTCCTATTCTTAGGAGGCCACATCACCCTTATGAAGGAATACCACATTGGACAATTGGACTAATTTAGCCACCTTATAAATGGCTAGAATGGCCACTTTAGATG
Source organism: Eustoma russellianum (assembly GCA_036186865.1). Classification (NCBI taxonomy): domain Eukaryota; kingdom Viridiplantae; phylum Streptophyta; class Magnoliopsida; order Gentianales; family Gentianaceae; genus Eustoma; species Eustoma russellianum. The sequence continues at coordinate 27,559,226 of AP025046.1, forward strand.
TGCCCTTATGGCATGAGAAATTTTTGACCAGAGGGAAGACCTAGAAAGTGCCACACGCGCACACACGCACGCGCGCACGCTGCTGCCGCCGCTTGCCCGTCCAGTCGGCTTGGGCTCATGGCTCGTGGGCACGTGGGCTCATGGGCCGGGCCAGTTCCTATCTTTTTGGAGAAAATTTATTTGGACTTTAGGATTAATTATTTTTTATAAATATTTAAAGGCTTCAGACCTAGCTGCGCAGCGGCCCAAATACTCTCCGATTCAGGGGTCCGATCCAATACAAATGGTTAAACACTGTTGAGTTTAAATCAAGCGTTCCAGTCCAGTATCAAACGATTTTGATTAGGTATTTAAATCAAACGTTCGGTTATAGTTTAAATTGAACGGTTATGATTTAAATCGAACGTTCTGTTTTGATTATTTGAATCAAACGGTCTCCTCCTGAATCTGTAAGATCAAACGAATTTGATCTAATGGTGGCGGAAGGTTTAGCTTTGATCCAATGGTTGAAATTCAAACTGACCTAACCGCCCAATCGAATGTGGTTTTCATCTAGCGCTCCAGATTTAATCCTGTATTTTGGTTTCCATCTAATGGCTGTAATTTAAACCTTCCAAAACCACCGGGTGGTTTTCATCCGACGGCTCTAGTTGATCTACAGTTGTGATGCGACGGTTACGAGTCCATATGCGAAAACCGATTTCCAACTGATCCCTCTACATAACAGAGGATGGGTGTGTAATCTGAACACGCACTCATCTTCTGATTTTGCTTTCTTCTTCATATTTCTGCATCACATCCAAGAGAAGTCATTACACTCAAAGGTTCGTTGCAGTTCAAGTTCAGCAGTGCTGCTCACCTGAACAGGTACCCGTTGTATCCTGGGAGACGATTGCTCACGCCGGTTGGGCATAGTATACCAGAGCAATACGTCTTAAGGACAGAGCCTTCGACTCGTCCCAGGTTTGGTTTACTATTTATGGTTTTCATACGCACACACCGAACGATTGCGTCTTGGTACAGGATTGATTGTATCCTACATGGTATGTGTGAGCAAAGAAAAATTCAAAGTGCTTACCCCTTGGTATATTCGGCCGAAATAAGAGAGAGAAGGAGGGAGAGAAAAAATCTTGTGGGCTGATGGGGTTAGGTTGTATGCAAATGATGAAGTTGAAGGAGTGTGTAAGAGGATAACCAAAAAGGAGATGTCTTTTCTCTTTTCTTGTCTCAAGGTGGGCGGCCAAGTGGGTTGGGGAAACAGAAAATTTTGTCTTTTATGCCATATAGAATAAAATGTAATAATTGGGGTAAAAGTGTGTAAGATTTTGTTGTGTAGTAGAATACAAGGTGGAAGGAAACTTTTCTTCCCACTTGTATGTAAATTCGGCCATTTGTGTTTTTGGGTAGGTAGAATGGGACAAAATACCATTGTTTGGTTTTTACACGCTTTTCTACACTTGGTATTTTGTTGTAGTATTTTTCTAACCACAATTTCTTCCTCCTTTTCCCTACTTAAAACCATTTGCATATATATACCCATGCATATTCATTTTTTCTTCTTGTCCAAAATATTTAATTATGACTTGTTTTATTTTATATTTGCTTAAATAGTGAGATTTATCGCGTTATTTATTTTCATTCAATTTAATTTAACCTAATACTTAAGTCGTAACGACGAATTTTAATTAAGTTTTGTCGTATGTTCGATAACATTAGTTATCAAACTCGTTAAGGTTTTGACATATCGCAAAATTTAGAAATGCACAGACGAATTAAATTTTACGGTGCAAAAACGTTACGACGTAATGGAAAATTTTTTTCGGGACATAACAGTTTATGTAGATTTTTGTCGACTTACGTGAAAGGCTATTTCCGGAAAAGCGGCAAAAGTGAGTATTAGGACGTAAATACTTTTTGGTCCAGGTCGTGGAGCAATTTTGACTCAAATATATGTAGTTTAGAGTATTTTATCCGATATTTGAAAGAATATTAACGTCTATAAATATTTTTCAATAGTTGCATAGAACTTCTATAACTTTAAAAGTTAATGTTTTATAAAATTTTTGTGAATTTGTTGCACTAAATATCCATTTGGTCGTCCAATCGTTGCTGACTTGACTCTTAAATCGACAACTATAAAAATTGACATTAGTTTAATAAATTAAAAAGATCTCGATAAAAATTACAATTTCTGAAGTTTTGAAGTCTTGTGCAAGAGCTAAAAATATTTAGGAAAAAATTATTAACCCTTTGGGTAAATTGCGTCTCATTACATCTTGTTGGGGGTGAAATTGCTCCTGGCCCAAGTTTGAAAATGTATTTGCTTTATAGTATATTTTTTTGCTACTTTTTTGAAATACGTCTCTTTCATCCAGCATACATAAAATCGATAGATAAAACGATAAAGAAGTCGACTTTCTCTCGAAATCGATTCCTATCGATCTAACTGTTACGCCACACACCCTCCGTAGAGTAATTCAAGAATAAAAGAGAATTAAATGGGATTGATGATCATAAATATTAATGAATAAAGAATTAAGTAATAGAATTCATTGGAATTAATTGAGAGGATTAAATTTTTAGAATTAATTACTATTTAATTGAATATTAAAAATTTATTCTTTAAGATAAATAAGGTAATAGGATATGATTTAGAAACTTCAAATTCCACCCTTCCTATATCAAAACTGACAGTGCGTCAGTTTCTCTCCTTTATCAGATTAGAAAAAGACGCCATTCTCCACTTCCTCTCCCATAGGCGATTCTTCTTCTCCAACATTAGGCAAAGGATTTTTCAAGATATGCAGTCCAATCTTCTTCCGTTCTTCGTTTCTTCTTCGAGTAATCACATGCAAGTAATCATCTTATAAGTTCCTACGATTTGTGAAAGAAAAAGGCCTACTTTTGATACCAAAGTGGATCACCATGCAATATTTTCTTTATGTGAATCTATGTGTGTGCTTTATGCGTTTTGGTTTGAGATTTGGCCCCCGTATTTTGAAAATTCTTCGTTGTTGGTGTGGATTACTTGAAATCTTGCAAATCCCAATCCCTTGAACCCTCTCTTTGCTGCTATTTTCGGTTGAGGGGAGAAGAGAGAGAAAGGTAGAAGTTTTGGGTTGTTTTGGTGGATGGTTAGAGTGTTAGGCTTGAATCTGTGATTGGTACGTGTGTAGTGATTAATTTGTAGTTTAAGCATGAGATTATGGCAGGGATTAGACTTGGATTGATTGGGATGAAGTTTGGGATCAATTGGAGTTATGGTTCTGCAGTTTCTGCAGAAATCGCAAAGTTTCTGTTCTGGAATCGTGGACATCGATCGATCGATGTGAGGGTATGATGTCCTCTGATGGACATCGATCGATCGATGTGAGGGGATGAAGTCACTTCGATCGATCGATGTAGGAAAGGCTGAGAGATCGATGTCCACTGATGGACATCAATCGATCGATGTGAGGGTATGATGTCACATCGATCGATCAATGTGAGAGGATGATGTCCATCAGTTTTGTGGGAAAATAGAGGAAGAAAGAGGGAAGCTAGGGGATCCTTTGTGTGACCTTAGAGACTTCTTAGGACCTGATTAAAGGTAGTCTAAGTCTTGGGAACATGACGTAGGATGGTGAATCGACTTGGTGATTTCAAAGGGTTTTCGAATTGGGTTTCAACGTGGATGACCTAGGAGGGTTAGGGGGTGAACGTACAAGGTGTTTTAGAGTTCAATGAAGGAAAGATAGGGATACTCGCATTGGTTTGTGAACTTTAGAATCAAGGTAAGTGCTGACGAGCTAGTTGAAGCCTAAGTTTTGATGTGTAAGTTAGGGAAATCTTGTGTGTTGCTTGTACTTGCGCATGTGAACATGAACGGCATATGTGAACGAGAAATGTGATTGAAACGAGGAGTGTTGCATCATGGCACTTGCATTGCATATGGTTTTGAAAAAGAGCTGTGCTTCGGCACTGATTTGCGAAAGTGACCTGTAATGTTAATCGGGATGGAAATTTAAGCCGAGGTGCATTACAGGGCACAAAAGGCTGTAACGTTAACCGGGATGGAAATATAAGCCGGGGTGCGTTACAGGGTATAAAGTCCTCTGCAATGTTAATCGGGATGGAAATATAAGCCGAGGTGCATTGTAGAGTTTTACGAGATCTGTGATGTTAACCGGGATGGAAATATAAGCCGAGGTGCATCACAGAGCATAACGAGGCCTATAACGTAAACCGGAATGGAAATATAAGCCGAGGCACGTTACAGGATAACGAGTTACGAGACCGGACATTGTGACATGCATTGCACTGTTTTGAAAAGAAATGGCTCATGCATTTGTGAGTGTGTAGTGTAGTGCATATTTTGACATGCATCATGGGAGTAGTTGTGGTATAGATGTGCGTGGTATTTGATTGCCATTGATTTGTTAATTACGTTCGAATGGCTATATTTGCTATATTACGTGATTCGTCTATATATTTGGAAGTTTTACAAGATTTGTGCCCCACAATTCCCCTTGAATTATATATTACTCATGTCTTGCCATATGTTGATCCCGTATGTCTTATAAGCGGGTTACTTGCTAGCGTTTTTCGCTAAGGGTACTGCCTTTGTCATTGCAGATGAGCCTAGCTACGATATGATTTTCATAGAGAACGATGGCGAGTGGGCTGAATGGGATACCTAGACCTTGTGGAGAGAATTGATTAGATAGTTTCAGTTACTTCTGTTCTTAATTCATTGAGGATTTAGTTGGCTGCGACCATATTCAGATTTTGATATTCCCTTTGTCTTTTGATGTACTGCATTGAGGGTTTAGATTTACGAGATACGTGTTTCCGCACTTATTTCTTTTACGTCATAGATGATGTGTAATCGAGAGATGAGACGTCTTGTAGTCTTCTTAGTAAGCTACGACGGGTGTACCGGTTCGGATTCCGCTGTCCGGGTCGGGGCGCTACACTAACAGTGTGTTTTTCATTAGAAACTGATTTAGAAACAGCACAAAGAAACGATGAGTATAATGTATTAAAGTCACAATTTTGATGGTTAGATTAGGAGATCGAACAATGATTTATATTGTCAAAAATTATCATTTTTGTTATATCTAAACACTTAGATCTCCGTGTATATGATATCGTATCATGGTGTACCAAACACCGAGATTCCGGTGTATGATAAGTCTAAGTTCAAATTTTGTGGAAAAAAATTCAAATTTGGATTTACTACACACTAGAAAGTGTAAGGTTGTATGATATAGCATCACAATATACTATACACCGAAATTACGATGCATATGGAGAAACAACAAATTTCAAAATTACAAGGCGTCCTTTGTATCATAAAACTAGTACTACGTTTGTTGAAGAGAGTAGAGCACGGACCAATACTAGCTATCTTCCACCCCAACTCTTTAATAGAATTTGAGAAATTTTCTGTTAGACAATTGCCTTTGGAGTGCCCTTCAATCTTATCTTTCTAGTGTTGATAATATGTCATTACGATGTATGAAGTACGTTTCAGATGATTGGTTGCATAATACTTTTGCTTACTCATAGTAAACATTATATATAGGTGGTTGCATAATACTTTTGCTTACTCGTAGTAAATATTATATATAGGTGGTGTACGCTTTAAAAATCTACTTGTTTAGAGTTAACCAATTCCTTTATTCAAATATTATTTCGTTTGTAGACAAAACATCTAACACTTCTATAGCGCCCCGCTCCCGAGATCCACCCTCGGTAACGGTGCACCCGCCGTATCTCACTCAGGAGAATACAAGGCGTCATACCAACCTGCTACACGTCAGAGTTGACATAGAAAAGTTTTCCTTTTCTTTCTGCGGAAACGATAAGTCACAACCCAATTTGAAATTAAATAACTTTAAGAAAAGAAACGACATTATTCGAGGCTGACCAGGCCTTACATGTCAAGGTCAAAAGTCTAAGTTTAAAAGCATGAAATTGTTTTCAAAAGTAATATTGAATGATAAAATGTCTGCGTCATCCCATGACATCATACGAAACCCGTCTCCATCCTTGCCGCACACGTATCTACGAATCACTCAGCCAATTCCACGGTGTCGGATCCATCCTCAATGAAAATGTAATCATACTCCGTCTCGGCTACATATGGAATAGTAGGTGTGAGTGATGGTAATCACCCAGTAGGTGCCTCTCAAAACAATACAAAACTTACATACCCAAAACGATATCGCCACGTAGTCACATAAAACAGACAGCATGCAACCGGAAAGTAAGACACTCCACGTAACCAACATAAAACAACATGACATGGCTTATACGAAAATAAACAATCCACACAAGATGCATGTGCAAGTACGTGATGCATGCTCACATAACGTGTCATACGCAACTAGGAACATGTCAGGCAAATATGCTCCTAGGCCTATATGCAATGCATGCTCCCGGGACCTAATTCCAGCGTCATGGTCTCTAGCCACCACTTGTCGTTCTGGACACCCACGCCCTATAGACGCTGCGTAACGTACGACACCCACGCCCTATAGACACTGCGTATCTTCAGACACCCACGCCCTATAGACGCTGCGTATTCGTACGACACCCACGCCCTATAGACGCTGCGTGTCACATGACACCCACGCCCGACCGACGCTGCGTATCATCACGGCCCCCACGCCCTATAGGCACTACGTATCCTCCGAACATGCACACCCTCAGACAATGGGTACCTCATGCACATATACGTGCCATGAATGCAAGAGAAAAGGAAAGAAAACGGTTGGACGTCATCCTCTGACGTCGATCGATCGACGTGGTTCTGGGGCACGTCGAACCCTCAGCCAGGGTGTTACACCCCGTGATTTTTAAGCACAACTTTCGATACTTAGGTCAACTTTGAATGCAACCTAATTAATTATGCAGGTTATGTGACTTAGTTACATAAAACATAGAAGAACAAAAGAAAGGGGTTAAAAATAGAATTAAAAGGAAGTATGGAAAATTAGCAAAATAGTCCCTACTAGGAGTTAAGGGAGTTACAAAGTTGGGTATAACTTCCCCTTCTCAGCATGAGGGGCGGTTTTGACAACAAAGGAAGAAGGAAAAATTCTGAGAAAAGAGAGAGAAAAGAAAGAGGAAGGAAGAAGGAGGGAAGAAGAAGGAAAGGAGGAAGAACGTGCAACCTAGGTTCAACTCTTACAGAAATTCTGCAGTAAATCCGTAAGCTTAACTAGAAACAAATGCAAGTAATCTTTCTATACGCTTTATGTAAATTTTGATACTTTAGGCCCTATGTTCTTACAAAGAGAAAATATGAATCACACATTAGTATTCTTGTCTTGTCTATCATACATGCTTTGTTATGTGCAAGTCTTGTTGCTAATTGTGTAAGTCTTGTTCTTTGGGCCATATTTCTGAAATAGTTGTGCAGTATTTGTTGTTAGTCAACCATGCCCATGAGAGTATATATGTTGATGTGTTTCTTGTCTTGCTCTACTCTTGTGTTGATTGTATACACTTAGATGTTGAGAGTAAGTACAGGAAATTGAGGGATGAGTGATGACATTGTTGTAGTCTTGTTGGTTGGGTATTGTTGATGATAACTCTTGAAGGTGGTGAATGATTGAAGATTTAGAGTGGATCTTGTTAGACATTCACTAAGCATCAATTCATGATTAGATGTATGTTAAGTATGATGAATCTAGTTGTTAAGATGGATCTTTAAGAGTTGAATCTGGAAGGGTTGAAGAAGAAAGGAGTTGGGTGGAAGTTACTGCAGAAAAACTGCAGTTTGGCATCGTCAGAACACTTCGAACGCCTACATGAGGCGCTTCATGTCACTATAGGCGCTTCATGTAGCGTTCCATGTGTCCTGGAGCTTTCCCGTACAGAAAAACTGCAATTTAGAACCGTCAGAACACTTCGAACGCCTACATGAGGCGCTTCATGTCACATTAGGCGCTTCATGTGGTGTTCAATGTGTCCTGAATCATCCCCGAACACTTCGAACGCCTAGTAGAGGCGCTTCATGTCCACATTAGGCGCTCCAAGTGGCGTTCCAAGTATTCTGGAAGTATTTTTGACCCTTTAAGCGCCCTATGTAAGTGTAGTAACTTTATACACTTCTTTTGAACATAAAATGCAAGGGTATTTGAGGTATATTTGAGGTGTAGATGGTAAGTTTGATTAAGTAAGCATAAGATTGAATTCTAGTGAATAAGTGAGACAAATGGACTTGGTAAAACACGTTTAGGGAGTGTTTGAGGTGCAAGACCATATCCTTGATAGACAAGATGTATGTGTGTGTGTGTTACATGTTGATATGAAGCTATCTGTGCATCCTGCATCATGACATGGGCACTTGCATTTGATTTGAGATATGTTTTGCAAAAGAACAAGAAAGGTAAAGTTTGCGAAAGACAAAATGGCTGCTGGTTGATCACAGGGTATAAAAGTCACGTCTGCGAAAGCAGGGTATAAAGAGCGTGATCTGTGAATCAACAGCAGGGTATAAAGTATGTTACGGGGCCGTGGACCTATCAGCACAGAAAATGAAGTATTTTATGGGGCCGTGGACCTATCAGCACGGATATATGATATATGTAATGGGGCCGTGGACCTTTCAGCACGGATATATGATATATGTAATGGGGCCGTGGACCTTTCAGCACGGGGTATAAAGTTATGATGGCTGTGGACTGATCACCCACAGGGTATAAAGTTCTGCTACGCGAAGAATATGATATGTAAAGTGATGAAATGTTTGTGAAATGACATGCATGACATGTTTATGAAAGAAGGCATATGCATGGGTGTTGTGTGTGATTTTAAAGAAGTACATGCATCATGATACACGAAGCATAAGACTTGACATGCAAGAAACGTGGTTAGTCTATGACTTGCTTATGTGATTCGTTGTTTTAATACATGTTGATTCTCGTAACTGTGTTCACATATGTGCTTTATCTGTTTTGAGTAATTCTTATTAAGATGCTATTTGTTAACCCGAGCACCTTATTTTTGGGCAATGTTTTATACACTGGTGACTCGACGTGTGTGATTCCGTAGGGTGTATAGACGGGTTACTTGCTGGCGAAGTTTTCACTAAGAACAATCATTCTGTCTCCTTTTCAGGTGAGCCTGATTATGAGTTGATATTTATCGAAGACGACGGCGAGTGGGCTCAATGGGACGATGGACAAGGGAATAGATAGATGCTGGACTATTTTGTTTAAGTTTGAAAACTTATTGTTATTATGTTGTTCTAAAACCTATGTTGGCTAGATGAACAAACAGTTTTATTTCCGCTGCAGTTTCTGGTTGTAATATTGACAATGAAGGTTTAGATTTTATGACGTTTCCGCTGGTTTTAACTTACATTATGAAGGATGTATGCTTGATCTGCTTGACGCTTCGTAGTTCTCATAGTAGACTACGGCGGGTGCACTAGTTCCGATAACAGTATCGGGCTGGGGTGCTACAGGTGGTATCAGAGACTAGGCTTCAGATCTATTTCGGAAACTTAAGTTCATGATCTTTTAGACTCCTAAGCTATGATTCTCCTTTAAGGTTGATCCTTAGTTATAAGTACTGATCTCTTTAGTGGTTAAGTATGATATGGGTTGGGTGTGTGCGAGCGCATCTTGTTACCTAACTTTGTATTAATAGTTGTACTACACACCTTACCTATTAGCACGCGTTCAAGCTTTTAGTAATCCTTGTATTTACTAAATGCCAATGTAATGTTGACCTTTTCAGAGAAAAATGCCTCCCAGGAGAGATAACACAGGCAACTCTGGCAATGGACAGGAGAACCAGCCACCACAAGTGATTTTACCCCAAGTACTCACTGATGCGCTGACGGTCATTGCACAAGGGTATGTGCAGCAGCATCAGCCTCCGCCTCCACCAACGCCGCAGCATAACATCAGGTTCTTTTATGGAGAGATGAGGAAGATGAGGGTGCCGGAGTTCGGTGGATGTACGGATCCTGAAGAGGCTCAGCATTGGTTGGCTGAGGTTGAGAAATGTTTCCGGCTGGTGCAAGTTCCGAATGAGATAAAAGTTGAGGTGGCCACACCCCTTTTAAGTGGCAAGGCTGGCGAATGTTGGGAAGGAATGGTGTTGAGAATGATCCCACCAATCTCATGGACACAGTTTTGTGATGTTTTCCTAAAGTACTACGTACCGGAGACTGCAATATTGGACAAGATAAGAGCATTTGACAGATTGGAGCAAGGAAGGATGACGGTGTCGGAGTATGCAGATCGTTTCCATGCTTTGGGTAAGTTTGCCCCCGCAATCATGTCTGATAATCGTCTTAAGATGACGAAGTTTGAGAGGGGTTTGGACTCGAGGATACAATCGGCGATAGTGAATGCGGGAATGAAAACTTATGAGGATATGCTAGATGCATGTTTTCGGGTTGAGAGCGATTTTCGTAGAGTAGCGGCAAGAGCAGCTAGTGTTGGAGGGTCTGATAGAGGCAAGAGGCCAAGGGAGGATGTGAGAGTTGGTGGAAGACCCGGACGTTGGGTCAAGATTCCGAAGAGAGGCCCAGTTGGAAATTTTCAGAGACTGCCACCCCAGAATCAAGTAGCTCAGCAGGCGGTAGGAGTTTGTCCACATTGCAATAGGAACCACGTTGGAGAGTGTAGGAAAGTGGCTGGAGCATGTTTCCGATGCGGTCAAGTGGGTCACATGATTAGGGACTGCCCGGAGATGAAGAAAAATAATCCTGAAGAGGCGGCTCACCAGCCGAGAGCGAAGCCTAGAGCAAATGCCCGTGTACATCTCATGACGGATACGGATGTGCAGGAGGCTACTGACGTAGTAGCAGGTACCATTTAAACTAAGTTTAAATCTTTAATGAATTAAGTATTTATGTGCTTAATTTTCCGTGTATAACTTGATATGGCTTTAGGTGCGATTTTAGTAAATAAGGTACCTGCCAACATGCTCTTTGATAGCGGCGCAAGCCACTCCTTCGTAGCAAAGAGATTCACTAAACACCTGAGTAGTCTGCCTGAATGGTTAGAAACTCCGTATCGTGTTCAAGCGGCCGGAGATCAAATTATGGTTTCGTATCATCGGTACCGGGATTGTGAATTGGAGTTTGAAGGACAAACATTCCCTACCACACTGATCCCTATTCAGATGTATGACTTTGACGTCATATTAGGAATGGACTGGCTAGCCAAGAATCACGCTAATATTGATTGTCGGTTGAAGCAAGTGACAATCAAGAATGCTAAGATGGAGGAGGTAATATTTCAAGGAGATGCGGAACGAAAGAAGGTACCCAAAAAGGTGTACGTGTCGGTTGCACAAGCGCGCAAGGCATTAAGGAAAGGTGCTGAGGGATTTCTAGTGTATGCCATGGATGTTACTCAGGAGGTATCGCCTATTGAACAAATTCCAGTAGTCAACGAATTTCCTGATGTGTTTCCGGAAGATTTACCAGGAGTACCACCCCCGAGAGAAGTCGAATTTGAGATCAACTTGATTCCAGGGACAGAACCTATTTCTAAAGCTCCTTATAGAATGGCTCCGGCAGAATTGAGAGAGTTGAAGGAACAACTGCAGGAGTTATTGGACAAGAAGTTTATCCGCCCTAGTGTATCGCCCTGGGGAGCACCTGTTTTGTTTGTAAAGAAGAAAGATGGTAGCATGAGGCTTTGTATCGATTATAGAGAGTTGAATAAAGTTACCATCAAGAATAAGTATCCTCTCCCACGAATTGAGGACTTGTTTGACCAGCTCAAGGGTGCTAAAATCTTCTCTAAAATTGACCTCCGATCAGGATATCATCAATTGCGAGTGAAGGCTGAAGACATCGCGAAGACAGCCTTCCGCACAAGATATGGCCACTATGAGTTTTTGGTGATGTCGTTTGGATTAACAAATGCCCCCGCAGCTTTTATGGATCTTATGAATACCGTCTTTCGAGAGCAGTTGGACAAGTTTGTTGTGGTATTCATAGATGATATCCTTGTGTATTCTCCTGACGAGCAAACTCACATTGAGCATTTGAGAACCGTACTAGGCATTTTGAGGCAGAAACACCTTTATGCAAAGTTTAGCAAGTGTGAGTTCTGGTTAAGAAGTGTAGCTTTCCTGGGTCATGTGATATCAAAAGAGGGGATTGCTGTTGACCCGAAGAAGGTGGAAGCTATAACTGAATGGCCTAGACCTACCAATGTCACCGAAGTGCGAAGTTTCTTGGGTCTAGCGGGTTATTACCGAAAATTTGTTGAGGGATTATCGAGGATTGCCGTACCTCTCAGTCGCCTTACTCAAAAGAAGTCCAAGTTTGAGTGGACGGCGGAATGCGAGCGAAGTTTCGCGGAGCTTAAGAAGAGATTAACGACAGCTCCAGTATTGGCTCAACCCTCTGGAACGGATGGATTTGTGATTTATAGTGATGCGTCAAAGAACGGGTTAGGTACGTAAATTATAGTATAAGATTATGATCTTGTATACCCATTAAGTTTAGACTAACGCCTTGTTTGTAGGTTGTGTCTTAATGCAAAACGAACGAGTCATCGCGTATGCCTCAAGACAGTTAAAGCCTTATGAGCAAAACTACCCCACACATGATCTTGAACTTGCCGCGGTTGTGTTCGCCTTGAAGATCTGGCGGCATTATTTGTATGGAGAGAAGTGCGCGGTATTCACGGACCATAAGAATCTAAAGTATTTGTTCTCACAGAAGGAATTGAATATGAGGCAGCGGAGATGGTTGGAATTGCTAAAAGACTATGACCTAACTATTCATTATCACCCGGGAAAGGCTAACAAGGTAGCCGACGCCTTGAGTAGGAAGTCCAGCCATGCACGACAATCACCATTGGAAAGGGAGATGGAGGAGTTTGGTTTAGATGTGATTGAATCCACGGTGAACGTCCTGACAGCCTTGACTATCACACCGAGTTTGATTGATAGGATAAAGGAGGCTCAGAAGAAAGATAAGGCTTTAAGTGAGATAATGGAAAGGGTGAAACATAGTCAAGTTGAAGGATTTCAGACCAAATGAGATGGGAGCTTATGGTTCAGGGAAAGATTATGCGTTCCGGATGTTGACGAACTTAGGAAAGAAGTTTTGCAAGAAGCTCATAATTCGAGGTTATCAATACACCCCGGTAGCACCAAGATGTATAGAGATCTCAAGCGTTACTATTGGTGGTCTGGGATGAAAAGACATATTGCGGAATTCATAGAGAGGTGTTTGGTGTGTCAACAAGTCAAGGCGGAACACCAACGGCCCGGTGGATTGTTGATGCCGTTGGAGATTCCCGAATGGAAATGGGAACATGTCACAATGGATTTTGTAGCTGGTTTACCAAAGACAAGAAGTGGATGTGACATGATTTGGGTTATCGTGGATCGTTTAACAAAGTCTGCCCATTTCTTACCCGTTTCAAGTGAAGCACCTCTTGACAAGTTAGTGAGTTTATATATGGACAGTATTGTTAGTTTGCATGGAGTCCCGGTAAGTATAGTGTCCGACCGAGATTCACGGTTCACATCTAAGTTTTGGACAGCATTCCAAGAAGCCATGGGTACGGAATTAAGGTTGAGTACGGCGTATCATCCTCAAACTGATGGACAGTCCGAGCGGACAATTCAAACCTTGGAAGATATGCTAAGAGCTTGCGTGCTGGATTTTAAAGGGAGTTGGGACGGAATGGTAAAGCTGATGGAGTTTTCTTATAACAATAGTTACCACAGCGCAATTGATATGGCTCCTTTTGAGGCTTTGTATGGAAGGAAATGTAGGTCTCCGATTTATTGGGACGAAGTGGGCGTGAGGACCATTACTGGACCTGAGCTATTAGAGAAAACGTTAGAGAGGGTGAAGGTCATTCGGGAAAGACTCAAGACGGCTCAGGACCGTAGCAAGAGTTGGGCAGATTCCAAACGACGACCATTGGATTTTGATGTGGGTGATAAAGTTTATTTGAAGGTATCACCTACGAAAGGCGTCATGAGGTTTGGAGTAAAAGGCAAGCTAAGCCCTCGTTTCATTGGTCCTTATGAAATACTTGAGAAGGTAGGAGCCTTGGCATATAAGCTGGCATTACCTCCGGTGTTGGCGCAAGTTCACAATGTATTCCACGTGTCACAATTAAGAAAGTACGTGGCGGATCCAAGTCATGTACTTGAAGCTCAACCTTTGGAACTCAAGGACGATGTTACATACGAGGAAGTACCCGTGAAACTTGTGGACCGAAAGGATCAAGTGTTGAGGAAGCGAGTGATCCCTTATGTAAAGATTCAATGGAGCAATCACACGGAACGGGAAGCCACTTGGGAGCTCGAAGAACAAATGCGGGAGAAGTATCCTCAGCTCTTTGACTAAGGTACGTAAGTTTCGAGGACGAAACTTTTTGTAAGGGGGGTGGAATGTTACACCCCGTGATTTTTAAGCGCAACTATCGATACTTAGGTCAACTTTGAATGCAGCCTAATTAATTATGTAGGTTATGTGACTTAGTTACATAAAACATAGAAGAACAAAAGAAAGGGGTTAAAAATAGAATTAAAAGAAAGTATGGAAAATTAGCAAAATAGTCCCTACTAGGAGTTAAGGGAGTTACAAAGTTGGGTATAACTTCCCCTTCTCAGCATGAGGGGCGGTTTTGACAACAAAGGAAGAAGGAAAAATTCTGAGAAAAGAGAGAGAAAAGAAAGAGGAAGGAAGAAGGAGGGAAGAAGAAGGAAAGGAGGAAGAACGTGCAACCTAGGTTCAACTCTTACAGAAATTCTGCAGTAAATCCGTAAGCTTAACTAGAAACAAAGGCAAGTAATCTTTCTATACGCTTTATGTAAATTTTGATACTTTAGGCCCTATGTTCTTACAAAAAGAAAATATGAATCACACATTAGTATTCTTGTCTTGTCTATCATACATGCTTTGTTATGTGTAAGTCTTGTTGCTAATTGTGTAAGTCTTGTTCTTTGGGCCATATTTCTGAAATAGTTGTGCAGTATTTGTTGTTAGTCAACCATGCCCATGAGAGTATATATGTTGATGTGTTTCTTGTCTTGCTCTACTCTTGTGTTGATTGTATACACTTAGATGTTGAGAGTAAGTACAGGAAATTGAGGGATGAGTGATGACATTGTTGTAGTCTTGTTGGTTGGGTATTGTTGATGATAACTCTTGAAGGTGGTGAATGATTGAAGATTTAGAGTGGATCTTGTTAGACATTCACTAAGCATCAATTCATGATTAGATGTATGTTAAGTATGATGAATCTAGTTGTTAAGATGGATCTTTAAGTGTTGAATCTGGAAGGGTTGAAGAAGAAAGGAGTTGGGTGGAAGTTACTGCAGAAAAACTGCAGTTTGGCATCGTCAGAACACTTCGAACGCCTACATGAGGCGCTTCATGTCACTATAGGCGCTTCATGTAGCGTTCCATGTGTCCTGGAGCTTTCCCGTACAGAAAAACTGCAATTTAGAACCGTCAGAACACTTCGAACGCCTACATGAGGCGCTTCATGTCACATTAGGCGCTTCATGTGGTGTTCAATGTGTCCTGAATCATCCCCGAACACTTCGAACGCCTAGTAGAGGCGCTTCATGTCCACATTAGGCGCTCCAAGTGGCGTTCCAAGTATTCTGGAAGTATTTTTGACCCTTTAAGCGCCCTATGTAAGTGTAGTAACTTTATACACTTCTTTTGAACATAAAATGCAAGGGTATTTGAGGTATATTTGAGGTGTAGATGGTAAGTTTGATTAAGTAAACATAAGATTGAATTCTAGTGAATAAGTGAGACAAATGGACTTGGTAAAACACGTTTAGGGAGTGTTTGAGGTGCAAGACCATATCCTTGATAGACAAGATGTATGTGTGTGTGTGTTACATGTTGATATGAAGCTATCTGTGCATCCTGCATCATGACATGGGCACTTGCATTTGATTTGAGATATGTTTTGCAAAAGAACAAGAAAGGTAAAGTTTGCGAAAGACAAAATGGCTGCTGGTTGATCACAGGGTATAAAAGTCACGTCTGCGAAAGCAGGGTATAAAGAGCGTGATCTGTGAATCAACAACAAGGTATAAAGTATGTTACGGGGCCGTGGACCTATCAGCACGGAAAATGAAGTATTTTATGGGGCCGTGGACCTATCAGCACGGATATATGATATATGTAATGGGGCCGTGGACCTTTCAGCACGGATATATGATATATGTAATGGGGCCGTGGACCTTTCAGCACGGGGTATAAAGTTATGATGGCTGTGGACTGATCACCCACAGGGTATAAAGTTCTGCTACGCGAAGAATATGATATGTAAAGTGATGAAATGTTTGTGAAATGACATGCATGACATGTTTATGAAAGTAGGCATATGCATGGGTGTTGTGTGTGATTTTAAAGAAGTACATGCATCATGATACACGAAGCATAAGACTTGACATGCAAGAAACGTGGTTAGTCTATGACTTGCTTATGTGATTCGTTGTTTTAATACATGTTGGTTCTCGTAACTGTGTTCACATATGTGCTTTATCTGTTTTGAGTAATTCTTATTAAGATGCTATTTGTTAACCCGAGCACCTTATTTTTGGGCAATGTTTTATACACTGGTGACTCGACGTGTGTGATTCCGTAGGGTGTATAGACGGGTTACTTGCTGGCGAAGTTTTCGCTAAGAACAATCATTCTGTCTCCTTTTCAGGTGAGCCTGATTATGAGTTGATATTTATCGAAGACGACGGCGAGTGGGCTCAATGGGACGATGGACAAGGGAATAGATAGATGCTGGACTATTTTGTTTAAGTTTGAAAACTTATTGTTATTATGTTGTTCTAAAACCTATGTTGGCTAGATGAACAAACAGTTTTATTTCCGCTGCAGTTTCTGGTTGTAATATTGACAATGAAGGTTTAGATTTTATGACGTTTCCGCTGGTTTTAACTTACATTATGAAGGATGTATGCTTGATCTGCTTGACGCTTCGTAGTTCTCATAGTAGACTACGGCGGGTGCACTGGTTCCGATAACAGTATCGGGCTGGGGCGCTACACAGGGGACGTCGATCGATCGATGTCCATCTGAGGCACATCGATCTCTCCCCTCTTGACGTCGATCGATCGATGTCCATCTGAGGCACATCGAACCCTCAGCCTCTGGACGTCGATCGATCGATGTCCCCGAATTTCAGAACTCCCATTCTGAAATTTCTGCAATCCCTCCATCCAATCCCAAACAACCTTTCACCCCATCCCACATATCCATACACGCACAACAACCTCTCAACCCCACACAGGAACGTACAACCACAAGATCACATTGAAATCAGGAACATATAACGGAACATAAACACCTTGGCCACATAATCGAGATCAAAATCAACATCAACAACCACATAAAAATACCCTTTTGCCTATGCAACCTTCATACCGTTTTGAGGGAATAATAAATATGCACCTACCTCGATTCCTAGCGAGAGTTGATCAGTTTATCTACGAGATGATGATCACGTTAGGGTTGTGGTTTCCTCCTCCTGAACCGTGGATCAAAGATCCTTCTTTTCTCTTCCTCTTGTGGCCGAAAGTTTGATGGGGAGAAGGGGAGAGGGAGGCTGTCGAATGGAGAGAGGGAGGAGAGGGAAATTAGGGTTAATCCCTTTTTTAATGAAAGAGATTTGAAGGAGATAAATATGAATTAATGGTAGAGGGATTTTAGGGAGGGGTTTGACTTATAGATTAAGATAGAATTTCATTTATTCAAAATATTTATTTCTTTTTTTTCTTTTTCTCTTTTTTTTTTAACGGTGCGGGCATAACATCCTACCCCCCTTACAAAAAGTTTCGTCCCCGAAACTCGCCGTACCTTAATCAAAGAGGTGGGGATAGCGGTCGCGCATTTGTTTTTCTAGCTCCCATGTCGCTTCGTTCTCCCGGTGATTGCTCCATTGAACCTTTACGTAAGGAATAATCCTTCTTCTAAGTTCTTGGTCCTTGCGATCCAGAATTCATATCGGAACTTCTTCATATGACGCATCGGGTCTGATCTTAAGGGGTTGTGCATCCAACACATGACTCGGGTCGGCAACATATTTCCTCAATTGGGAGACGTGGAATACATTGTGTACTTGAGCCAACATCGGAGGTAATGCCAATTTGTAAGCCAAATCTCCGACCTTTTCAAGTATCTCATAAGGTCCAATATATCGCGGCTTCAACTTCCCTTTAACTCCAAACCGTGTCACACCTTTCATGGGTGACACTTTCAGATAGACCTTTTCTCTCTCCTCGAACTCTAAAGGTCGTCTCTTCGTGTCGGCCCAACTTTTGCTTCTGTCTTGAGCCGTCTTAAGACGTTCACGAATTAGTTTCACCTGTTCTTTTGTTTGCTCGATTATTTCTGGAGCTGTCAACCTCCGTTCACCAACTTCGTCCCAATGCACAGGTGATCTACACTTTCGTCCATATAAGGCCTCAAATGGTGCCGTACCTATGGCACTGTGATGGCTGTTGTTGTAGGAGGACTCTATCAATTTGAGCATGCTGTCCCAATTTCCTTTAAAATCCAATGCGCATGCCCTTAACATATCCTCCAGAGTCTGAATGGTCCTTTCAGATTGACCATCGGTCTGAGGGTGAAAAGCAGTACTCAGTCGCAACTCAGTCCCCATCTTCTTCTGACACGCTGCCCAGAACTGAGATGTAAACTTCGAGTCACGATCCGATACTATGCTAACTGGCACTCCATGAAGGCAAACAATGTTATCAATGTACATGGCTACCCGCCTCTCCATAGTGAGTCCGGTGGGAATAGGCAAGAAGTGAGCGGACTTAGTCAGTCGATCCACGATTACCCATATCACGTCATTTCCATTTCTTGTTTTCGGGAGTCCCATCACGAAGTCCATTGTTACATGCTCCCACTTCCATTCAGGTATCTCTAGTGGTCGCATCAATCCACCCGGTCTTTGGTGTTCCGCTTTAACTTGCTGGCAAACAAGACATCTTTCCACAAACTCAGCAATATGCCTTTTCATGCCATTCCACCAATAGTGTCTCTTGAGATCATTGTACATCTTCGTAGCACCAGGGTGAATAGACAATTTCGAGTTATGCGCTTCTTTCAACAACTCCTTCCTAAGATCTTCAACATCTGGTACGCACAACCTTCCTTGGTACCACATACTTCCGTCATCATGCACTTGGAATCCATCCACTTGACTTGTTAACATTCTTTCTCGCGTCTCCCTAATTGTTGCATCATTCCTCTGAGCTTCCTTGATCTGGTCTACCAAGGTTGGAGTGATAATTAGCGTGGCAAGAATGTCTGCGGTAGAATCTACAAGGTCCAAATCAAATTCTGCCATTTCCTTTTCTAGAGTGGTCTGCCGGGCATGGCTTGATTTCCTACTCAAGGCATCAGCTACTCGATTGGCCTTCCCTGGGTGATAACTGATGGTCAAGTCGTAATCTTTCAACAACTCTAACCATCTCCTTTGGCGCATGTTCAACTCCTTTTGCGTGAACAGATACTTGAGACTTTTATGATCAGTGAACACCTCGCACTTCACTCTGTATAGGTAGTGGCGCCAGATTTTCAGTGCGAACACCACCGCTGCTAGTTCCAGATCATGAGTCGGATAGTTCTGCTCATAGGGCTTTAACTGTCGTGACGCATACGCAATGACCTTGTCGTTTTGCATCAGCACACATCCTGAAATATAAGAATTAGACCACAACTTCAATTGTATACAAAATCAGTTGAAATTATATACAATTACCTAGCCCGTTCTTAGAAGCGTCACTGTAAATGACAAACCCTTCTGAAGCGGAGGGCTGAGCAAGAATAGGGACTGTGGTCAGTCTCCTTTTTAGTTCAGCAAAGCTTTGTTCGCACTCGGTGGTCCATTCAAACTTTGACTTCTTTTGTGTCAATCGGCTTAGGGGCACTGCAATTGATGAGAAGCCCTCGACAAACTTCCTATAGTATCCAGCCAGTCCAAGAAAACTTCTTACCTCTGTCACATTAGTGGGTCGAGGCCACTCAGTGATCGCCTCTACCTTCTTTGGATCTACAGAAATTCCTTCTTCAGAAACCACATGACCCAAAAAGGCTACACTCTTTAGCCAGAACTCACATTTGCTGAACTTGGCATATAATTTGCTTCTCCGTAGTGTCTCTAAAGCCTCCCTCAAGTGTTCAGCGTGAGTCTCTTCGTCGGGGGAGTATATCAGAATATCGTCAATGAACACTACAACATACTTATCCAGTTGTTTCCGAAATACTGTGTTCATTAGATCCATAAAGGCAGCTGGGGCATTGGTTAATCCAAAAGGCATAACCAGGAATTCATAGTGACCATAACGTGTTCGAAAAGCGGTGTTGGCTGTATCCCCAGATTTGATCCTCAAAATGGTGATAACCGGATCGCAAATCGATTTTGGAAAATACTCTAGCCCCCCGTAGCTGGTCAAAGAGATCCTCGATTCAGGGTAAGGGATACTTGTTCTTGATAGTGATCTTGTTGAGCTCCCGGTAATCTATACATAATCTCATGCTTCCATCCTTCTTTTTCACAAACAGGACTGGAGCACCCCAGGGTGACACACTGGGTCGAATAAACTTACGATCCAATAGTTCTTGCAACTGCTCCTTCAACTCCTTGAGTTCTGCTGGAGCCATACGGTATGGTGCCCTGGATATGGGTTCTGCACTGGGTATGAGATTGATCTCGAACTCCACCTCTCTTTCTGGTGGCAGTCCTGGTAACTCCTCGGGGAAAACGTCTGTAAATTCCCTTACCACAGGGATTTGGTCGATTTGCGGAACTTCATGTTCAGCACCCATTGCGTAAATCAAAAATCCTTCTCTCCCTTTCTTTAGTGCTCGAAACGCCTGTGCCGCAGTCAAATAAAGCTTCTGGGGTGCCTTCTTTAATTTAGGGTTCCCTTGAAAAATAGTTTCCCCCAGTTCTGGTGCCTTCATGCTGACTTGCAGTTGCCGGCAATTAATATTTGCATGATACTCCGCCAACAAGTCCATGCCCAGAATAATGTCGAAATCGAACATCTGGATCGGTATCAGGGTCGCAGAAAACTTTAGACCGTTAATCTCCAATTCACATCCATTGTAACGATGATGAGATACGAGTACTTGGCCACCCGCGGCCTGTATACGGTATGGAGTCTCAATCCATTCGGGAAGAATGTCCAGATTCTTGGCAAATCTCTTTGCCATAAACGAGTGACTTGCTCCACTATCTAATAGAACCTTTGCTGGCACTTTGTTAATTAAAATCACACCTACCACATTCAGGGTTTAGCATACAAACCACAACAACACATAAACTTTAATCCAATCTTCGAAATTAAGTGCTTAAATAAATGTACCAGTCACCACGTCGCCCGACTCCTCGACTTCTGCATCTGTCATCGCGTGTACTCGAGCATTGGTCCGGCCTCGTCCCCCCTGTTGAGCTTGTGTCTGTGGGTTCACCTGAGCCGGTGCTGGGCATTCCTTAGCGATGTGTCCTGGCTTCCCGCAGTTATAGCACACTCTCTGATCCTTCCAACATGGTCCCGGATGAAAACGTCCGCACAACGTACACCGTGGGATAGGTGCCGCAGCCCTTACCGGTTGCGCATCCGTCGGTGCTGGACCCTCAATCATCGGGGTCTGAATCATTGCCCTTTGCTGTCGTTCTGGCCGGAATGGTTGCCCGGACTGTGGGCGGCGGGGTACTTTCAACCATCTCCCTGATCTACCCGTCTGCAACTCCTCACGGGGCCTTTTTAGTCTCTCTAGTGCAGCTGCCCTTTCCAAATTTCTCTCGACCCGACGACATACCTCCAACAATCCTTCAAATGTGGTGGCCTCTGCACAAACGATCGCCTGTTGGATGCGAAAACTCAAACCTGTGTGGAACTTTAGCATCTTGGCCTCTTCGTTGTCCATTATGCATGACATATATTGGCCCAGCTCATGAAATTTCTCAGAGTATTGATCCACCGTTATGGACCCTTGAGTCAGCAGCTGGAACTCCGCCATCCTTCTCTGAATAGCACTATCCGGAACATAGTGCTTCTTATACTCCTCAACAAATTGCTCCCAAGTCACTGGTGGAGTCAATTTGCGTTTCACTCCGTTCCACCACCTCTCAGCTTCCCCTTCCAAGAACGGGGTAGTCACCTCTACTTTCAGATCCGCGGGTACTTGTATCAGTCTTATCTGTTCAGTTGTGTTTTTGAGCCAAATCTCGGCTTCCTCAGGCCGAGTGGTACCCCGGAACATCGGTATTCGGGAGTTCTGCATCTCCCTGTAATAGAACCTCAAACCCTGCTGTGGTGCAGGCGGTGGTGGTGGCGGTTGTTGTTGCTGCTGTTGCTGAGTGTGCTGAAGTATTTGGGCAATCTGTGCCTGTTGCTCTGTCATCTGAGTATATTGTTGCGCCATCTGCGCCTGCTGATGGGCTATTAGGGCCGTCAGATTGGCCAATGTATCCGCGAAGTTTTGGGGGATCGCCCCTTGCCCTTGTCGTTCGTCTCTGTCATTTCCATCGTTCCCTGATGGCTCACGTCGTGGAGGCATTGTCTGTAGACGATTTAAAATACGTTAGGCAAAAAAATTGACTTAAGAGTATCGGAAAGAAGTACGGAATGGAGGTCAAAGAAAAATGGGCAACCTATCCTGTCTAGTTACTAACGGCACTCACCAACCGTAACCCAGTCATAGCTTATGTCTACTTCGTTTTATTCAAGTTCAAAAATCATTTGGAAACCGATCGTCACTTATCCTAGAGTTAATTAACTAATCTATCACGTTCCCGAGGCGTATCTGAAGCATGGGCTCTGATACCACCTGTAGCGCCCCGCTCCCGAGATCCACCCTCGGTAACGGTGCACCCGCCGTATCTCACTCAGGAGAATACAAGGCGTCATACCAACCTGCTACACGTCAGAGTTGACATAGAAAAGTTTTCCTTTTCTTTCTGCAGAAACGATAAGTCACAACCCAATTTGAAATTAAATAACTTTAAGAAAAGAAACGACATTATTCGAGGCTGACCAGGCCTTACATGTCAAGGTCAAAAGTCTAAGTTTAAAAGCATGAAATTTTTTTCAAAAGTAATACTGAATGATAAAACGTCTGCGTCTGTTATGCCCCGCACCCTCCGTAGGATCATTAAAAGGCAAAGAAGGAATTAAAGGAGATTAATGACGGTCAACAGTAATGAATTAGGAATTAAGTATGAGGATTAATTAGAAATTAATGAGAGAATTGAATATTAGAATTAATTTGTATTTAATTTAGAATTAAATAATAAAGGTTTATCCTTTAAAATAAATAGATAATAGATATAATTTAGAAACACCAAACTTTTCCCCTTTCCATATAAAAACTGACAGAACGTCAGTTTTCTCATTACGCAGAGAAAACCGACGCTCTCTCCATCCCATAGGCGATTCTTGGCACCTTTGAAACCCTAGGAGAAGAACCCCTCTGAGAAGCAATCCGTTCCTCGTTTGTTCTTCAAATCTACTTCGAGTAATCAAAGGCAAGTAATCTGGTTATAAGTTCTTACGATTTGTGAAAGATAAAGGGCCTATTTTGATATCAATTTGGATCACCATGCAGTAATTTCTCTATGTGAATCTATTTGTGAGATCTATGTGTTTTGGTTTGAGATTTGGCCATTATATGTTGAAATCTTGTTCGTTGATTGTTGTTTATGTGAGATCATGTAAATCCCAATCCCTTGAACCCTACTTTGTTGATAATGGTGGTTGAAGGGAGGGGAGAGTGGAAAGATTTGATTTTTGGGTTGATTTGATGATTACTTTGAGTGCTAGGCTTGAATTCGTGAATCGTATGTTAAAGATGTTGTCTTGGGTGAATTTAGGATGGATTGATAGTGGAAAATAGGCTTGGAATGGTTTTGAAGGAAGTTGGGGTCGAATTGGGGGTTATTTCTGCAGTTTCTGCAGAAAATTGCAGAATGGTGTTCTGGAACGGGGACGTCGATCGATCGACGTCAGGGTATGACGTACGTCGATCGATCGACGTATAGCAAGTGAGGGTATGACGTGCCTCAGAATGACGTAGATCGATCGACGTAGGATGAGTGAGAGTTCGACGTGCCTCAGATGAACGTCGATCGATCGACGTAGATTGAGTGAGAGATCGACGTGCCTCAGATGGACGTCGATCGATCGACGTCAGGGTATGACGTACGTCGATCGATCGACGTCAGGGTATGACGTCAACCAGTTTTGTGGGAAAGCAAGGGAAGAAAGAGGGAAGCTAGGGGATCCTTTGGGTGACCTTAGGGACTTCTTAGGACCTGATTATGACTAGTTTAAGTCTTGGGAACATGACTTAAGATGGTGAATCCAGTTTGGAGAACTTGAAGGGTATTCGAATCGGAGTTCAACGTGGATGACTTAGAAGGGTTAGGAGATGAACGTACGAGGTGATTGAGAGTTCAATGATGGATGGTTAGGGATACTTGCCTTAGGTTACGAACCTTAGAGTCAAGACTAAGTGTTGACGAGATGGTTGAAGCCTAAGTCATGATGGGTAAGTCGGTGAAAGCTTGTGTGTTGCTCTTACTTGCGCATGTGAATATGAACTGCATACGTGAATGAGATATGTGATTGAAACGAGGAGTCTTGCATCATGGCACTTGCATTGCATATTTTTTTGAAAAAGAGATGTGCTTCGGTACATATTTGCGAAGGTGACCTGTAATGTAAACCGGGATGGAAATATAAGCCGGGGCGCATTGCAGGGCACAAAAGGCTGTAACGCAAACCGGGATGGAAATATAAGCCGGGGCGCGTTGCAGGGTATAAAGTCCTCTGCAATGTTAATCGGGATGGAAATATAAGCCGAGGTGCATTGCAGAGTTTTACGAGATCTGTGATGTAAACCGGGATGGAAATATAAGCCGGGGCGCATCACAGAGCATACGAGCCTGTAACGTAAACCGGGATGGAAATATAAGCCGGGGCGCGTTACAGGGTGACGAGTTACGAGACCGGACATTGTGACATGCATTGCACTGATTTAAAAGAGAAGCGTTCATGCATATGTGATTGTGTAGTGTAGTGCATATTTGACATGCATCACGAGAGTCAATGTGGTATGAATATGTGCGTTATTTGATTGCAATGCGTTGTTATTTACGTGCAAACTGCTGTACTTGCTCTGTGGTGTTATTTGGTTATATATTTGAAGGTTACAAGACATGTGCCCCACCATTCCCTTGAATTACATATTACTCATGTCTTGCCATGTGTTGATCCCGTATGTCTTATAAGCGGGTTACTTGCTAGCGTTTTTCGCTAAGGGTACTGCCTTTGTGTTACAGGAGAACCTGAGTATGACATGATTTTCATTGAGGACGACGGTGAGTGGGCAGAATGGGATGTTTAGACCTCATGAAGAGAATTGATTAGACAGTTTCTGTTATTTTTATTTCTTAACTCTTTTGGAGATTTAGATGGCTACGACCATACACAGTTCTTTTGGTATTCACATTGTCGGTTGACGTACTGTATTGATGATTTAGTTTACCGAGATATGTTTCCGCGCTTATTTCTCTTACGTCATCGATGATGTGTATTCGAGAGATGAGACGTCTTGTAGTCTTCTCAGTAAGCTACGACGGGTGAACCGATTCGGGTTCCGCTGTCCGGGTCGGGGCGCTACAGGTGGTATCAGAGCCTAGGCTTCAGATCTACCTCGGAGACCTAGGTTATGACATGTAGAGTCTTAAGATATGATCTTCACCTTAAGTTGATCTTTAGGTCTAAGTATCTGATCGTATATGTAAGTTTGATTGGGATGGGTGTGTGCGAGCGCGATCAAAGTTAACCAATAAATGTTACTCTACTTAGGGTACAAATTCTACCTTTTACAACGCATAGGGGCTTTCAGTACTTATAATTTTTGGAATTGCTGAATGCTAATAAGCGTTGATTTTGCAGAAAAAAAAAATGCCTCCCAGAAGTGATAACCAAGGAGATGGTGGTAATGGGAACGAGGAACCTCCACCACCCCCACCACCAGTGTTAGTACCCAGGCACTGATAGACGCTATCACAGTGATAGCGCAAAGCGTTGCTCAACAGCAGCAACCACCCCTCCTCTACCACCGCTTTGGCGGGACATAAGGTATTACACTGGGGAGATGCGAAGCGTGGATGTCCCAACCTTTGAGGGAACCACTTTGAGGATACGGCCTCATCGCACACCGTGTTTCTCCAGGTCCTGATATTAGAAAATAACTTACGATGTTGCTCATAAGACACAATCTTAGACCTAAGTGATGATTTGAACTTAAGGCGATGATCATGAACATAGGCACTGACCTCAGTTATAAGCAATGATTCTGAACATAAGTCACGATTTTAGACGTAAGTGATGATATTGATTACGAGTTGACTTTGGACATAAATATGGAATTAGTAATAGGTGTTGATTATGTACTAATTATGATTGGGAGATAAAACGCGATCTTAGAGGTAAGAAGGGTGATGCTAGGAACGATCCTAGAGATAAGATATGATCCTAAACTATAGAGGGCCAACGGTTTTGGAGACACATACATCTAAGATACCCCATGCACTTCTCCCTTATGTAAGGTTGATCACAACTCTCTAAGCCGTGATCTTAGCAACCTTAGTTGAACATTATATAATTGATTCGAATGAATTATGATGTTAATCAGAACATTCTAGTACAAACCTTAGATCAATATTACCGGGTCAGGCAGTAACTCGGGCTACCTTACCATAATTGCAACATAGTACTTGACACCACTAGGGTAAATTAGAGAAGGTCCATATTCTTACCTGGACGGTAATACCATGGTAGTCTTAGGACTACGTTGGGACCATAACTACTAAGAAATGAATAGTAATAGTGGAGTAAATACTAAGGGATGATTTATAGTAGCATGATAGAAATTAAGCAACGATTTATTAAGCATTATGATCAGTAGAGTTAGTGAAAGATACTGTCAACGGAGTTTATAGTTTACAGTTAAGATGCTAATTTTAGAATTACCAAAATAGGACGATCATATTAGTCTTATTAACGATATTGATCGGCAGTGACATACGAAAACCTACTATAGGATACACATTGGAACGATAAAGTGTCACAAGATCGTTAGCTAAGTGATGAACCCCTAGAAACATAGAGTTACTTGGCTTGAGTCGAGTAGGCTTGAAGTTGCCAGGAAGCAAGCTTGAACAAGTAATAATTACTGTTCAGGTGAGACTAACTGAATTAAAATTAGCGATTAAAATAACCCAGTAAGAAGTGCGATGGATTAGTGTGGCGCACGGAAGTCCGGTAAATAAGAATACCTTAAGACGAATAATATTGAGTTTCCATGCTAGGATTAGAGTGTCTCAGCTAAAGATGTTATCATGAGTAGACGAACATTAGACCTATAAGATACGGTACTTAGAAAGATTTATTCCTGACCGTAAGAGTGGATTATAGAAATTATACGAAGTATGGATAACTATGTTTCAAGCGGTTAAATATTTATACATGAGCACGTACACCAAGGTATACCCTATATTTCAAAGATTTTTTTCAATTTTTCTAAGTATTTTAACTAGCTTGCTTATTTATAGTCTGCTACCTTAACCATGTTATATCTTCTTCCGTATTCGTATTCCAACCTGATGGAATTTCAACTACTATTGACAAACTCTGAAAAATAGATACATTTTAAAATGTTGAGGATTCGAAAAACAATATGTCTATATATTTCTGGTATTATTTCGCAAATTTTCGTTTCACCATGTTTATTTTGTTAAAATGATGAGAGTTGTTGATTATCGATATCGCAAGCATTTTATCCTTGGAATTATCACCTGCTTGCTACGAAGTTACCTAATAGTTTACGAGACAAAAGTAGTTGCAAAACGTACATTCTTTTTAAAAGAGATATGCCACTTCCAAATTATTTTGTTAAACTTCATGTCGTTGAGTTTCAAATGGTGTTAAGGAGGTCCTACCTGAAACACTCTTGAGAGTAGGATATGCCCATATATATTCTTTTCTTCCTCGTTTGAGACATTCTTGCGAACAAGTTAGTTTTTTTATAAGAGGTCATGTGAATCAACATCTGCGAAGACGATTTTATAATATTTTAGCTCGCATGTTTACAAAAAAAAAAATTTAGAAATACTGTATAACTAATCGAAGCTATATTTTGAATTATAGCCACTTAAACTGCATTTTATTTAAAAAGAAGCATGTCCATACATGTAGTTCGTATACTAGGCTTATGACGGTATCTATGAGAGATTAAGAGCATGATCATAGAGCTAGTTGATAAGTATATAAGAATTGCTTTTGAAGACTTAATTGCGTTAAGGAGGGGTAACGGTTACCGTATTGGCATACACAAAGGAGGTTAGTATGGTTGAGTACTTAATGGTAAATCATATGGGATAAGTTTATGAATCGGGATCGTAGATTTCGATAAGCTAGGTGATACACGTCAAGTGGGTAAGTGGAAGATTGTAAGCACTCATTAGCGAGAACTGAGGATTGAATCACATAAGGACTAGAGCACCTTAAGGGACGTAGTATTGACTAAATTAAATCGTACTAGAGTACAACGTATTTCGAAAAATACATATGGCCTTAGGGATGAGTCTTGTGAGCAAGGCGTTGAGTTAAGGATTGTAATACACTTAAGAACTGATTTTAGAGGGTTGGTCAGGATGGCAACTATAAGTTCGATATAGACCGACGATTAAGTCATGAAGCCATTATAATGACGGTAACCTTAAGGTTGATTAGAGAACTATACAAGAATAGGTTACGATCTATCGGACGGAGGACAATGGATTTGAATAGTACATTGTGTATATACATACTGAATGATTTGAGAGCTTAGTCCTGTATCGAGGAAGTGAAATGGGTATCATACCGGAATACGTAAGGGATACTAATTTCGGCATGATCTAAGTAAATAAATTATGAGGGACTATACTAAGTCATTGATTTCGTAACGCACAAGTTTCGAGGACGAAACTTTTTGTAAGGGGGGTGGAATGTTATGCCCCGCACCCTCCGTAGGATCATTAAAAGCCAAAGAAGGAATTAAAGGAGATTAATGACGGTCAACAGTAATGAATTAGGAATTAAGTATGAGGATTAATTAGAAATTAATGAGAGAATTGAATATTAGAATTAATTTGTATTTAATTTAGAATTAAATAATAAAGGTTTATCCTTTAAAATAAATAGATAATAGATATAATTTAGAAACACCAAACTTTTCCCCTTTCCATATAAAAACTGACAGAACGTCAGTTTTCTCATTACGCAGAGAAAACCGACGCTCTCTCCATCCCATAGGCGATTCTTGGCACCTTTGAAACCCTAGGAGAAGAACCCCTCTGAGAAGCAATCCGTTCCTCGTTTGTTCTTCAAATCTACTTCGAGTAATCAAAGGCAAGTAATCTGGTTATAAGTTCTTACGATTTGTGAAAGATAAAGGGCCTATTTTGATATCAATTTGGATCACCATGCAGTAATTTCTCTATGTGAATCTATTTGTGAGATCTATGTGTTTTGGTTTGAGATTTGGCCATTATATGTTGAAATCTTGTTCGTTGATTGTTGTTTATGTGAGATCATGTAAATCCCAATCCCTTGAACCCTACTTTGTTGATAATGGTGGTTGAAGGGAGGGGAGAGTGGAAAGATTTGATTTTTGGGTTGATTTGATGATTACTTTGAGTGCTAGGCTTGAATTCGTGAATCGTATGTTAAAGATGTTGTCTTGGGTGAATTTAGGATGGATTGATAGTGGAAAATAGGCTTGGAATGGTTTTGAAGGAAGTTGGGGTCGAATTGGGGGTTATTTCTGCAGTTTCTGCAGAAAATTGCAGAATGGTGTTCTGGAACGGGGACGTCGATCGATCGACGTCAGGGTATGACGTACGTCGATCGATCGACGTATAGCAAGTGAGGGTATGACGTGCCTCAGAATGACGTAGATCGATCGACGTAGGATGAGTGAGAGTTCGACGTGCCTCAGATGAACGTCGATCGATCGACGTAGATTGAGTGAGAGATCGACGTGCCTCAGATGGACGTCGATCGATCGACGTCAGGGTATGACGTACGTCGATCGATCGACGTCAGGGTATGACGTCAACCAGTTTTGTGGGAAAGCAAGGGAAGAAAGAGGGAAGCTAGGGGATCCTTTGGGTGACCTTAGGGACTTCTTAGGACCTGATTATGACTAGTTTAAGTCTTGGGAACATGACTTAAGATGGTGAATCCAGTTTGGAGAACTTGAAGGGTATTCGAATCGGAGTTCAACGTGGATGACTTAGAAGGGTTAGGAGATGAACGTACGAGGTGATTGAGAGTTCAATGATGGATGGTTAGGGATACTTGCCTTAGGTTACGAACCTTAGAGTCAAGACTAAGTGTTGACGAGATGGTTGAAGCCTAAGTCATGATGGGTAAGTCGGTGAAAGCTTGTGTGTTGCTCTTACTTGCGCATGTGAATATGAACTGCATACGTGAATGAGATATGTGATTGAAACGAGGAGTCTTGCATCATGGCACTTGCATTGCATATTTTTTTGAAAAAGAGATGTGCTTCGGTACATATTTGCGAAGGTGACCTGTAATGTAAACCGGGATGGAAATATAAGCCGGGGCGCATTGCAGGGCACAAAAGGCTGTAACGCAAACCGGGATGGAAATATAAGCCGGGGCGCGTTGCAGGGTATAAAGTCCTCTGCAATGTTAATCGGGATGGAAATATAAGCCGAGGTGCATTGCAGAGTTTTACGAGATCTGTGATGTAAACCGGGATGGAAATATAAGCCGGGGCGCATCACAGAGCATACGAGCCTGTAACGTAAACCGGGATGGAAATATAAGCCGGGGCGCGTTACAGGGTGACGAGTTACGAGACCGGACATTGTGACATGCATTGCACTGATTTAAAAGAGAAGCGTTCATGCATATGTGATTGTGTAGTGTAGTGCATATTTGACATGCATCACGAGAGTCAATGTGGTATGAATATGTGCGTTATTTGATTGCAATGCGTTGTTATTTACGTGCAAACTGCTGTACTTGCTCTGTGGTGTTATTTGGTTATATATTTGAAGGTTACAAGACATGTGCCCCACCATTCCCTTGAATTACATATTACTCATGTCTTGCCATGTGTTGATCCCGTATGTCTTATAAGCGGGTTACTTGCTAGCGTTTTTCGCTAAGGGTACTGCCTTTGTGTTACAGGAGAACCTGAGTATGACATGATTTTCATTGAGGACGACGGTGAGTCGGCAGAATGGGATGTTTAGACCTCATGAAGAGAATTGATTAGACAGTTTCTGTTATTTTTATTTCTTAACTCTTTTGGAGATTTAGATGGCTACGACCATACACAGTTCTTTTGGTATTCACATTGTCGGTTGACGTACTGTATTGATGATTTAGTTTACCGAGATATGTTTCCGCGCTTATTTCTCTTACGTCATCGATGATGTGTATTCGAGAGATGAGACGTCTTGTAGTCTTCTCAGTAAGCTACGACGGGTGAACCGATTCGGGTTCCGCTGTCTGGGTCGGGGCGCTACAGCGTCATCCCATGACATCATACGAAACCCGTCTCCATCCTTGCCGCACACGTATCTACGAATCACTCAGCCGATTCCACGGTGTCAGATCCATCCTCAATGAAAATGTAATCATACTCCGTCTCGGCTACATATGGAATAGTAGGTGTGAGTGATGGTAATCACCCAGTAGGTGCCTCTCAAAACAATACAAAACTTACATACCCAAAACGATATCGCCACGTAGTCACATAAAACAGACAGCATGCAACCGGAAAGTAAGACACTCCACGTAACCAACATAAAACAACATGACATGGCTTATACGAAAATAAACAATCCACACAAGATGCATGCGCAAGTACGTGATGCATGCTCACATAACGTGTCATACGCAACTAGGAACATGTCAGGCAAATATGCTCCTAGGCCTATATGCAATGCATGCTCCCGGGACCTAATTCCAGCGTCATGGTCTCTAGCCACCACTTGCCGTTCTGGACACCCACGCCCTATAGACGCTGCGTAACGTACGACACCCACGCCCTATAGACGCTGCGTATCTTCAGACACCCACGCCCTATAGACGCTGCGTATTCGTACGACACCCACGCCCTATAGACACTGCGTGTCACATGACACCCACGCCCGACCGACGCTGCGTATCATCACGGCCCCCACGCCCTATAGGCACTACGTATCCTCCGAACACGCACACCCTCAGACAATGGGTACCTCATGCACATGCACGTGCCATGAATGCAAGAGAAAAGGAAAGAAAACGGTTGGACGTCATCCTCTGACGTCGATCGATCGACGTGGTTCTGAGGCACGTCGAACCCTCAGCCAGGGGACGTCGATCGATCGATGTCCATCTGAGGCACATCGATCTCTCCCCTCTGGACGACGATCGATCGATGTCCATCTGAGGCACATCGAACCCTCAGCCTCTGGACATCGATCGATCGATGTCCCCGAATTTCAGAACTCCCATTCTGAAATTTCTGCAATCCCTCCATCCAATCCCAAACAACCTTTCACCCCAACCCACATATTCATACACACACAACAACCTCTCAACCCCACACAGGAACGTACAACCACAAGATCACATTGAAATCAGGAACATATAACGGAACATAAACACCTTGGCCACATAATCGAGATCAAAATCAACATCAACAACCACATAAAAATACCCTTTTGCCTATGCAACCTTCATACCGTTTTGAGGGAATAATAAATATGCACCTACCTCGATTCCTAGCGAGAGTTGATCGGTTTATCTACGAGATGATGATCTCGTTAGGGTTGTGGTTTCCTCCTCCTGAACCGTGGATCAAAGATCCTTCTTTTCTCTTCCTCTTGTGGCCGAAAGTTTGATGGGGAGAAGGGGAGAGGGAGGCTGTCGAATGGAGAGAGGGAGGAGAGGGAAATTAGGGTTAATCCCTTTTTAATGAAAGAGATTTGAAGGAGATAAATATGAATTAATGGTAGAGGGATTTTAGGGAGGGGTTTGACTTATAGATTAAGATAGAATTTCATTTATTCAAAATATTTATTTCTTTTTTTTTTCTTTTTCTCTTTTTTTTTAACGGTGCGGGCATAACAACTTCTGAAATTACAATATTTATGTAAAATCTTTTTTATTTCTTGCCTTAAATGTTTATTTTGTATGATAAGCAACGATTTGACAGACAATTTAACGACGATTAACGACAAAGAAGAAAGTTTGTATAACACATTAGAAATATTCACACATTCATTGTAATTTCATAAGTTTTAGATATTTTATGTAACGACTAAAATATATTTTGACAAAAAAATTGATTAACTCCACTTATTTATTAGGAAAATTTAATTTTACACCTTTTGTAGTTTTAAACCAAAATAGAAATCTGGTTTTCTGTCATAGTTAACAAAAATCATACTTTAAATCAAAACTCAAGGGATGTAAAGGTGAAAAATTTTAAAATAGATGAGGCGACCAGAATAATTCGTCAAACCATAAGTAGCCAGAAAGAAGTAGACAAAGTAAGAGATTCTTCCCTAATTTAACTGAAAATATGGTTATCATTTCAATAATAAACACGGAGGACAAAAAAGTAATTTTTGTATT
This sequence comes from Eustoma russellianum, assembly GCA_036186865.1. Classification (NCBI taxonomy): domain Eukaryota; kingdom Viridiplantae; phylum Streptophyta; class Magnoliopsida; order Gentianales; family Gentianaceae; genus Eustoma; species Eustoma russellianum. The sequence continues at coordinate 27,592,928 of AP025046.1, forward strand.
ATTGTACTCATTTTGTCGAAGACATGGATAAAAAGAAACATAACATATGTGTCTCTATAATTTGTATGGAGTAAGAAAAAATATATATTGCCTTGAAATATATCAATATTGCTTGCACATAGACACATTTTACAAGGATATAACTGTGTACTTAAATATCTCATAGCCTTATTGTTATATTTAGCATGTGTATCGTGCTCTAATTTATGCTTATCATCAGCTCAGTATCGATACTTGTTGTTCTTTGCAAAAGTGTAATGATGTTATGATGACGTCAATAAATATTGTTTCTATGGGAAACAATCAATCCAGTACCAAGACGCAACCATACAGTGTGTGCGTATGAAAAAAGCAAAGAGTAAATCAAACCCGGGGCGAGTCGAGGACTCTGTCCTTAAGACGTATTGCTCCGGTATACTGTGCCTAACCGGCGTTAGCAACCGTCTCCTAGGATACAACGGGTACCTGTTCAGTTGAGCGGCACTGCTGAACTTGAACTACTGCGAACCTTCGAGTGTTCTGACTTCTCTTGGACGTGATGCAGAAAGTGTAATGCTACGAATGCAGTATGCGACGAATGCTTAGAGCGAGTGTGTGTTCTGATCGCACACCCTGCCTCTATTTATATAGGGTAGTCAGTTGGAAAATCGGTTATGCAGATGCATCTGTGACCGTCAGATCAAACCGTAGATGAACTAGAACCGTCGGATGAAAACCGACTCGTCTTGGAGCGTTAGATGAAAACCAAAATCGGTTGGGCGGTTAGGACTGTTCGAATTTCCGCTGTTGGATCAAAGCTGTCTTTCCGCCACCGTTGGATCAAAACCGATTGATCTTATCGCACATTGGAGGAGACGTTTGATTCAAATTTGAAACATAACCGCTCGATTTTAAATCATAACCGAACAACCGAACGCCTGTTTAAACTGGAACGCGTTTAGAACGCGTCTATTTCGTTACTGGACCGCGCACATAGAAGTACTGGACTTGACCGCGCACATAGGAGAACATTTGGACCGCTGCGCAGCTAGGCCCGAAGCCTTTTAACTATTTAAAAATAATAATTAATTCAAAAGCCCAAATAAATTTTCTCCAAAAAGATAGAAACCGGCCCAGCCCATGAGCACATGTGCACACGAGCCACGAGCCACGAGCCACGAGCCACGAGCCCGAGCCCGAGCCGCAACCTAGAAAGATTCACTGAGCGTCATGCCCTCCTCTTCCATTTCAGATCCAACATCTGTATTTTCTCAACCTGCAAAATGACAGTTTTGGAATCTAGCATTTTATAGTCGAGAAATCTACCAACTATCAACTTTTTCGTGCCAGCATCTTTTGTACGATACTTTTTATCTAAAGCCAACCACAATGCTTTTGCAGTTTTATAAGTACAAAACACGCCATAGATAGTATTATCTAGGCAACCCAGAATCAAATTCAAACAACAAAAATTGGTATATGCCCATGCTTCAGCACCCAAGGCATTCTGCATATTTTGATGTTGATCCTCCACATGTTCTACCACTGGTGGATCCTAGCTCAGCATCTTGGCCAATCCCAACGCTGTGAGATAGAACATCATCTTTTGCTGCCAACTCTTGAAGAAACTGCCGGCAATCTTTTTCGGTTTCTCCACATGTGCTGCTGTGGCAGCCGGATTCATCTGAAGCCCTCCGCTAGGCGCCAGAGGAAACGTGTTGAACGGAGCACCGGCAGCAACATTATTAGCCCCGTCAGATGCAGACACGTAGTGAACATCGTTAAAGCCTTGAACAGAGTTCAAGCTTTTGTTTTCCATTCTTGTTCAGTTCGATCAAAATGTATAGATCAGATCAGAGTCGGATATAAGAAACGGGTAGAAAGAGACTGCAAATCAGTATGAACACTGCTTTGCATAAATAAAAAACAGTACAGAAAGTAATTGAATCGCGAATACATCTTAAGATTGTTGGAAACAATCAATCCAGTACCAAGACGCAATCGTACAGTGTGTGCGTATGAAAACAACAAACAGTAAATCAAACCCGGGGCGAGTCGAGGACTCTGTCCTTAAGACGTATTGCTCTGGTATACTGTGTCTTTCCGCCACCGTTGGATCAAAAGCGATTGATCTTATCGCACATTGCAGGAGACGTTTGATTCAAATTTAAAACATAACCGCTCGATTTTAAATCATAACCGATCAACCAAACGCTTGTTTAAACTGGAACGCGTTTAGAACGCGTTTATCCATTACTGGACCGCGCACATAGAAGTAGTGGACCGGACCGCGCACATAGGAGAACATTTGGGCCGCTGCACAGTTAGGGCCGAAGCCTTTTAACTATTTACAAAAATAATGAATCCAAAAGCCCAAATAAATTTTTTCCAAAAAGATAGGAACCGGCCAGGCCCACGAGCACAGGAGCCACAAGTCCGAGCCGAGCCGACCGGCCAGACAGGCGGGGTGGCGACGCGCGTGCGTGCTTGTGGCACTTTCTAGGTCTACCTTTCGGTCAAAAACTTCTCATGTCCCAAGGGTACATCTAAAGTGTCCATTCTAGCCATTTATAAGGTGGCTAAACATGTCCAAATGTCCAATGTGGTATTCCTCCATAAGGGTCATGTGGCCTCCTAAGAATAGGACACATCACCCATTGACCATGTTTTTCACTCACTTTGAGCATTAATTTCTCATTCACCCGGTATCGAAATTGAATGATTCTAAAGCCTAAAATTAACTACTCGTTATGTAGATAATTAAAGACCCATTAGTTTTTAATTTTCATTATCTGAAACTAATTATAATTAAGCTCAAAGTATGTTGCTAAACCAAGTTTTGCAACCTTCCTTAATGGGCCAAAGCCCAAACTTTAATTCTCCAACAATCCCCCACATGAATGGAAATTAATGCAAATGCAGACTCTAAGGAGAAGTCAGACAAGAAAATGTTGGATCAGAAAAGGTAGCTTCTGGATTTGAACCTTTCATAGTGATGTACCATCGGATTCACTCGGCTAACTAGTGACTTGATGTCTTGAACCAGTCAGCCTTTGTTGTGAACCTAGACAACGATACTCACACAACATTTTCTTTAACACCTTTTTGGTTCTCATGGTTGTGTTCGTTTTGGCCATGAACAACCTGGTTTCAGAAAGTTTTTTAGAGAAATCTTGCCTCACAGAGTTCTCATAGAAGCGGCCCCACTTCATACTTACATAGGTGATTCCTATAAATAGTATTCTGCCATACTCCACTTGATGTATCAAGATATAGGACATAATTGAAAGCTTTAGCTTACCCTAAATATTCTCTACAGACAGCACTTTTATGTGACGGAATGAGTAAGTGCTAAACTGAAGCTTCATAACTTAGTTGTCCCATTGAACCAAGATTCTGGGATCTCCAGTCAACACGGTTGGGTTATCATTACAAAGATTCTTGCGATATAGGCTTTAGTCACATTCTGTTTGTCAATCTTGACATCTGATCTCTAGGCAAGCCTTTTGTAAGAGGATCCGTAAGATTCTCCATTGATTTTATGTAATCAATGGAAATCACGCCATTAAAGATCAACTGTTTAATGGTGTTATGTCTCCGATGTATGTATCGTGACTTACCATTGTAGATGCTGCTTTGAGCACGTCTTATAGCTGACTGACTATCACAGTGTATGCTAATAGGAGCGATTGGTTTAGGCCAGCATGTAACATCGTCTAGGAAATTTCGAAGCCATTCAGCCGCTTCCCCGGCTTTATCCAGTGCTATAAACTCAGCTTCCATAGTGGACCGAGCTATGCACGTTTCTTTCGTGGATTTCCACGACACAGCAGCACCGCCAACAGTGAATAAGTGTATCCACTAGTGGACTTCGAGTCCTTACTATCTGATATCCAATTTGCATCGCAATAGCCTTCTAATACTGCTGGATATCTCGAATAATGTAATCCAAGATTCATTGTGTATTTCAGATACCTCATCACTCTATTAAGAGCTTTCCAATGATCATCACTTGGATTACTGGTAAACCTGCTCAATTTGTTTACTGAACAAGCTAAGTCTGGTCTTGTACAATTCGCTATGTACATCAGACTCCCGATTACCTGAGAGTATTTTAATTGAGCTACAGGTTCATCTCGGTTTTTTCTTAAGTGTATACTTATGTCCAGTGGGGTCTTTATTGGTTTTGTTTCAAACATATTGAATTATTTGAGAACAGATTCAATATAATGAGTTTGTGACATAACAAGACCATACGCCATTCGAGAAATTTTAATTCCTAGAATAACATTGGCAACCCCCATGTCTTTCATATCAAAATTTCGTGTTAACATCTTCTTTGTATTGAAGATGATGTCACGAGTACTGTCCATGATTAGCATGTCGTCTACATAGAGACATACAATCACATAGGCATTTGGTGTGCTCTTGATGTACACACACTTGTCATACTCGTTGATCCTGAAGCCGTTTGACATCATTACCTGATCAAACTTTAAATGCCATTGCTTGGGTGCTTGTTTAAGTCCGTACAAAAACTTAACAAGTCTACACACTTTTCTTTCTTGTCCTGGAATGACGAACCCTTCGGGTTGTTCCATATAAATCTCTTCCTCTAACTCACCATTAAGAAAGGCAGTCTTCACATTCATTTGATGGATTTCTAAATCATAGACTGCAACAATAGAAGTGATCCTAGTCACTGGTGAGTAGGTGTCAAAGAAGTCAAAGCCTTCTTTCTGTCTGTAGCCCTTGGCTACTAACCTGGCCTTGTACTTGTCAATATATCCATCTTCTTTCAGTTTTTTCCTAAAAATCCACTTGCATCCGAGTGGTTTACTTCCTGGATGAAGATCTACCAGCTCCCAAGTGTGATTTTGAAGTATGGAATCTATCTCACTATTCACTGCTTCTTTCCAGAAAGAAGTTTCTGGAGTTGTCATTGCCTTAGAGAAAGATCTCGGCTCGTTTTCTACCATGTAGGTTAGAAAATCTGGTCCAAAAGACGTCGGTATTTAGGCTCGTTTACTTTGACGAGGTTCCTCGGTCTCTTGAGGGGTTGTCTCACGCACTCGCTTACTAGTGCTAGCTTCTTCACCATTTTTGTCTTTCTTCGGAAAGACATTGTCAAAGAACACTGCATTTCTCGACTCCATGACAACATTTTCATGTATCTCGGGAATGTCCGATTTGTGCACTAAGAAACGATATGCATTACTTTTCGTTGCATAACCTATGAATATGCAATCAATTGTTTTAGGCACGATTCTCACTTGTCTTGGTTTAGGTACAACAACCTTCGCCTGACACCTCCACACTTTCAAGTATTTGTAACTAGGCTTATAGCCTTTCCAGAGTTCATATGGGGTTTTATCCGTCTTCTTTGATGGAATCTTATTTAAAATGACGTTGGCAGAGAGAATTGCTTCCCCCACAAGTTCTGAGGTAAATCCGAACTTATCAACATAGCATTCATCATCTCCTTTAGAGTACGGTTTTTGCGTTCTGCAATACCATTAGATTTAGGTGAATATGGTGTAGTCGTTTGATGAATAATACTATGTTCTGAACAGAATTCATTAAACGATGCGTCATACTCCCCGCCTCTAACACTTCGATTTGTTTTAATTCGTTTGTTAAGATGATTCTCAACTTCATTCTTATAATCTTTAAAAGAATCAATGGCCTCATCTTTGCTACTTAGCAAATAAACATAACAGTATCTCGTCGATAAAAGTTACAAAGTACTTTTTACCTCCTCTTGTTTGCACAAACTTTAAATCACACAAATCTGTATGAATTAAATCCAAGGGGTCAGTGTTTCGTTCTGTTGAAGGAAATGGCGCTTTTGTCAATTTTGCTTCAACACATATTTGGCATTTTTCTTTATTATTAAAGTCCAGTTTAGGCAGTAAGTCAAGATTAATCATTCGTTGTATTGACTTGTAATAAACATGTTCCAAACGAAAATGCCATAAACAAGAAGACTCAAGCATGTAAGCAGAAGAGGAAACAATTTTATTAGCCTCGGTGGACGCAACTTTCTTAGGTACAATGGTCATAACATTTAATTTAAACATGTTATCAGTAAGGTACCCCTTTCCCAAATACAAGTCATTCTTAGAAAGTGTAAATTTGTTTGCCTCAAAAACTAGTCTAAACCCTGACTGACTAGTAGAGCGCCAGATATCAAGTTCTTCCGGATGTCAGAAACATACAACACATTCTACAGGGTCAGCTCCCGTCCTGAGGTCAATTTCAGAACCACCTTGCCCGATCCTTCAATCTTCGAGCTTTCGGAGTTTCCCATGAAGAGTTTTTCATTGTTCGTCAGGGTACATAGTCACTGAACATTGCCCCTGTTGGCACATACATATCGAGTGGCCCCTATGTCCACCCACCATTCATGCAGATTCCCCACTGCGTTGCATTCTGTCACTACTGTGCAGAGATTCAGATCTTCCATTACGCCGACCATATTCGCTTTTGCTTTGGTTTGATTCTGATTCTTTTTGGGCTTTCGGCAGTCACTGCTACAATGCTCCGATTTTCCACAGTTGTAACACTTAATCTTCTTGACCTTGACGTTCACGCCGAAAGTGTTATTTTTCTTTTTGTTCTTCGCCTCAGCAACATGAGCCTTGGCTTGATCTGACGGAGTGGTTGGCTTTCTCTCGGCACGACGATTGTCCTCTTCAATTTGAAACCGGACAATCAAATCCTCCATTTTCATTTCCTTTCGTTTGTGTTTGAGATAGCTCTTAAATTCCCTCCACGAAGGAGGCAGCTTCTCAATCACAGCCGCAATCTGGAATGATTCACTAAGCGTCATGCCCTCCTCTTCTATTTCAGATACCAACATCTGTATTTTATCAACCTGCGAAATGACAGTTTTGGAATCTAGCATTTTATAGTCGAGAAATCTACCAACTATCAACTTTTTCGTGCCAGCATCTTCTGTACGATACTTTTTTTCTAAAGCCAACCACAATGCTTTTGTAGTTTTATAAGTACAAAACACGCCATAGATAGTATTATCTAGGCAAATCAGAATCAAATTCAAACAACAAAAATTGGTATACGCCCATGCTTCAGCACCCAAGGCATTCTGCATATTTTGATGTTGATCCTCCACATGGTCTACTACTGGTGGATCCTAGCTCAGCATCTTGGTCAATCCTAGCGCTGTGAGATAGAACATCATCTTTTGCTACCACCTCTTGAAGAAACTGCCGGCATACTTTTTTGGCTTCTCCACATGTGCAGCTGTGGCAGCCGGATTCATCTGATCCAGAGGAACCGTGTCGAACGGCGCACCGGCAGCAACATTATTAGCCCCGTCAGGTGCAGACACGTAGTGAGCATCGTTAAAGCCTTGAACAGAGTTCAAGCTTTCGTTTTCCATTCCTGTTCAGTTCGATCAAAACGTATAGATCAGATCAGAGTCAGATATAAGAAACGGGTAGAAAGAGACTGCAAATCAGTGGAACACTGATTTGCGTAAATAAAAAACAGTACAGAAAGTAATTGAATCGCGAATACATCTTAAGGTTGTTGGAAACAATCAATCCAGTACCAAGACGCAATCGTACAGTGTGTGCATATGAAAACAACAAACAGTAAATCAAACCCGGGGCGAGTCGAGGACTCTGTCCTTAAGACGTATTGCTCCGGTATACTGTGTCTTTCCGCCACCGTTGGATCAAAAGCGATTGATCTTATCGCACATTGGAGGACACGTTTGATTCAAATTTAAAACA
>AP025046.1:27600676-27661218 GCA_036186865.1 Eustoma russellianum
GTGTGGCACTTTCTAGGTCTTCCTTTTGGTCAAAAACTTCTCATGTCCCAAGGGTACATCTAAAGTGTCCATTCTAGCCATTTATAAGGTGGCTAAACATGTCCAAATGTCCAATGTGGTATTCCTCCATAAGGGTCATGTGACCTCCTAAGACTAGGACACATCACCCATTAACCATGTTTTTCATCCACTTTGAGCATTAATTTCTCATTCACCCGGTATCGAAATTGAGTGATTCCAAAGCCTAAAATTAACTACTCGTTACGTAGATAATTAAAGACCCATTAGTTTTCAATTTTCATTATCGGAAACTAATTATAATTAAGCTCAAAATATGTTGTTAAACCAAGTTTTACAACCTTTCTTAATGGGCCAAAGCCCAAACTTTAATTCTCCAACAGTTTCTAGTAATATACATATCGTCCCAAAGATTATAAATCAAGTTTTCTGAGCCCATATTTTACAAGTTTAAATTCGGTTCACCATAAATTAATAGAAAGCGTGATTTACGCAATATTAGGAAATAGATCTTCACCACAATGTAATTCGATTTATACGAGCTAAGGTGGTGCTGAATAGTTGACTGTTTAATTCAGGGATCGATTTCCATGTTCTGGAAATCGATTCTCAGTTATAACTTACCAGATTTTTTTCATATTTGTTGGATGTAATTGTTACGTACGTGATTAAAGAAAAATAATAATAATAGATAAATAATAAATGTTTTAGTCAAAATATCTAATTAAAAAAACACTAACCGTCAAGGGAGAGGTAATAAATTTCCTCCACTAAATAGCTCCAAGAAATCAGCCCACAATCCCCTCGCCCTCATTTTCCACCCGGATTGACCCTTACTTTATAAAAATAAAATAAAATAAAATAAATTCCTTCACCTCACCATTCCCCTCTTGCTCTGCCGTTTCCCCCAGCATTCAAACAAACAAGAAAAGAAAAAGAATATGCACCCCTTCAACCCCCGTAGCCAAAGGAAGAAAGAAAATAGGAGAAGAGAAGAAATAATTTTTTGTTTCAATACATTCCGACGGTATAGTATACGAATCAAGTAAGTAACCTTGAGTTATTTACTATGATTGTTGGTAAAACTTATATTTATACTTTTGGTATAAATTTTGGATCATGCGTTGTATAAGTTTTTGTATAGCTAATTGATTGGTATGTATATGTATCTACTGTTTTTTTTAATTTATATAAACATACGCTGTTTTGGAAAAATAGGAATATGTATATAGTTACTGTTTGGTATATAAAGTCTAAGGATGGTTCGTAAGTGGTAGAGTAAATTTAGCTAAATAATTGTGGCTTTTGGTTTTTGGCAGGACTGCACATTAAAAAGAAATGGTAATAGGATATGTGGTTTCGGTCAGGAGGTTCATTAACGGGTTCGGTTTTTTTTAATACACATGTATCAAATATGGATGCTCAGCAGTTTGGTTTACATAGGAGTGCTGTTGTATGTAATATATATACATAAGCTGCAAACTGTTTTGGATAAGTTTATATATATGTATATATTTGTTCAGAGGTAAAACAGATTTTTTTTGTTCTCTATAGCGGGTGGTGTATGAATATATTTATATATATGTTGTTTGGTCTTAGAATTACATACATGCATAGACTAAAATTCAATTTTTTTAGCATGAACATGCCTACTGCTGTCAAATTAGTTTACATACATTTAGGCTAGTTTCGTATATATATATACATATATGTATATATATGTACATATATGTATATATATGTACATATATGTATATATATGTATATATATGTATACATATATATACATATATATATACATATATATATACATATATATACATATATGTACATATATATACATATATATATATATATATAGATATATATATAATATCGAAAAGACCTATGGCGCTGGGGTTCTGAATTTCTCGGCGGCTTTAGCCGCCGCCGCCGCTAAATCGATCACGCCGCCACTGCCTGCTTTGCTTTCCGTCAACTGCGTCTGCCCGGAGCACTTATGTAATCGCCCCCATCCTTCGCTGCTGTGGTTTCCGGTACCACAGCGGCATCAAGATTCAGCATCTCACCCAAAACTGTCTCAAGGCATAAAGGTATTCCATTGATATCGTTTCTTGATTCTGAAATTGATGCACTCGCTGCGCCATACAAATATTCTTTAGTTGGTACGTTTTGGTATGGAAGACCACCATTGAAGGTGATTCGAGAGGTTTTTGAAAAAATCGGATTTCACAATGATCTGCGCATCACGCTTATTGATCAAACACATATACTTTTGAACTTTCTCCAAGAAGCCGATTATCTAAGATGTTTCTATCGTCGATCATGGCTTATTTCTGGATGTCATATGCGTATAACTAAATGGGCAGTGAATTTTGATCCGGCTACTGACGTCCCCATTGTACCGGTCTGGGTAGCTTTACCAGGTTTACCGGTTCATTTACATTGCCGAGAAGCTCTCTTCGAAATAGTGAGGCCGATAGGATCACCGCTGAAGCTTGATGCTGCCACATCTGATGCTCTTCGGCCGTCTGTAGCAAGAATTTGTGTTGAGGTAGATGTTTCGCAGGAACTGCCCCAAAAAATATATTTGCAGGCAAAACAAAGGCTTATATTACAGACGGTGATTTATGAGGATTTGCCAAAATACTGCACTGCATGTCATAGATTAGGGCATGATCACTCGTCTTGTGATCCAAAACAGTCCTCGGCGTCAGCTATTCCACCACCTCCACCGCCGCCTCCATCACGTCCGCCCAAGCAGAGATGGACTCCTGTTAAGAACAAGTCGGCTGCCCCTGCGAAACCCTCGCAGCCAACTCCTATGACCACAATGCCGCCTTCACCTACGGTGGAGCCACATCGGCCTGATCTTATGTCTGCTATACCTCCTGTGGAGGAGCCACAGCTGAATGACCAAACCACTGATTCGGTCATCAATCATGATCCACATGTGGAGGAAGTTAGACATACTCATGACACTTATTGTGATGCCCCGGATCACCATTTACCAGACGATGTCACCCATACAGATCTTGGACATTCGTCAGACACGGAACTGCCAGATGAGGGTCCAGATGCAGCCCAGCTTATCGTTCCCATGGAAGTTTCTCGTCGCATGCAGCTGTTAGATTCATCACCCGAGGATGACACATTGATATCTCGTTTGAATGATCAAACGGAGGAGGCACCGTTCGTACCTGTTGTTCCGCGTCGAAAACGTCACGTGAGAAAGGATCTGCCACCGTTACCACCATCTACCGTTCTCACACGTAGTGCATCTCAGATCATTCAGGGAAGTGTTTCCCACCTTACTCAATGAATATACTAATTTGGAATATTTGAGGCATGCGCACATGTTTGCCTCGTTTACAGCAGTTGATTAGGGAATATCGTATTCACTTGCTTGCGTTAATAGAACCTAAACATACCCCAGCACAAATACAGCGATTTTGTTTGCGACTAGGTTTCTCACACAGTTATGCTTCACAGTTAGAACATATATGGTTTTTCTGGAAGGATAATGAATATCGTTTGATTGCTACGCAGGATCAAGATCAAGTATTACACTTGACTCTTTCTTCAATCTCACAACAGCATGATTTTGTTCTCTCGTTAGTATATGCGAAGCACACAGCAACTCAGCGTCAATGTTTATGGCGTGCATTATGTGATTTCTCTGCGGGATTACAGTTGCCTTGGTTGATTGGTGGAGATTTCAATACTTTCCGTACAATTGAGGATCATCATGGTCGCTCCACACCTTCTCTATCTGCGATGCAGGATTTCAATGACTGTATTGAATCATGTTCACTTATGTCCCCGCCATATCATGGCACGCGCTTTACTTGGGCGGAAGGACGCGGCCTTGGACGCGTCCGCCGGAGGCTAGACTGGACATTTATTAATTCTCTGATGCATGATATGTTTGACACTCTGCGACTTACTCATTTGCCACGGGTGACATCAGACCACACTCCACTTTTGATACAATGCCAGTATAGTACCCAACCAATCCGTCGTTCCTTCTGTTTTTTGGATGCATGGCTACACCACTCTGATTTTCATGCATATATGCGGCAGGCATGGATATCGTATCCAACAACAGGTGGCATGCGGGGTTTCTATAACAAGTTGTTTGCTCTAAAGAAGGATATTCAGCACTGGAACAAGCATATATTTGGGAATATTTTCAGCACATTACAGCATGCTGAGGATAATCTTAATGCCGCAGAAAGTCACTGGGAAGCGACATCGACGGAGGAAGCGCGTGAGGCCTATTATCAGGCCAAGGCTCAGTATTTGCTTGCCTCAAATTATGAATTATTATACTGGAAACAAAAGGCTCGCGTTAAATGGTTACAAGATGGCGATGCTAACACGCACTATTTTCACTCTCTTGTTAAAGGTAAACGTTCACAGCTTTGCATTAGACAACTACAAAATGGACAGGGCACAGTGTTGACGCAACCGGCGGATATTATGATGGCGGCAGTTGATTATTATACGGATCTATTTGCCCAAGCACCAACCACCAATCATGCAGATATATTATTGCATATCCCGACTCTACTCACTGACGAGGATAATCTCATGCTTACGCAATTGCCTTCGGAGTCAGAGGTCAAACAAGCGGTATGGAATTTGGATCCGCAAAGTGCAGCAGGGCCAGATGGATTCCATGGTAATTTTTATCGATCGTGTTGGTCAATAATCCATTTAGATGTGTTAAAAGCAGTGCATGAATTTTTCATTGGGGTTCCCCAGCCGACTGTCATGGCTAGTGCTTTACTGACTCTTATACCAAAAACGCAGTCCCCGCAGACGTTTGGTGACTTTCGTCCTATTTGCCTCACAAATTTTATTAGCAAAGTTTGCACCCGGGTTATTGCGTCTAGGTTGAATCGTCTATTACCCATTTTAATATCGCCAGAGCAAACAGGCTTTCTCGCGGGTCAGGATATTTCAACCCAGGTACTTTTGGCTCATGAAATGATTCATCAGTAAGACAGGGGTGGACCACAGGTATGTCTGAAATTAGATATGATGAAGGCTTTTGATCGGGTGAGTTGGAAATATCTTCAATTACTCCTCCGCAAGTTTGGTTTCTCAGATTTTTTCATTCGGATTATTATCGATCATCTCAGTGCAACGCGGATGTCAGTCTTAATCAATGGGCAACCTTCGCCATATTTTCAGCCATTCAGGGGAGTTAAACAGGGAGATCCATTATCGCCTTTGTTGTTTATCTTATCATATGAGGGATTTAGTAGGGGGCTGAAGGCTCTGGTTGCTGCAGGCAGAATCCAGTCATTTTGGTTGGGTAGAGTCCCGTTGACCATTTCCCACTTGGCATACGCAGATGATTTGCTTATCTTCTTACGAGGTACACAGAGAAATTTACGGCGATTCCATGCATTTCTCACTACTTATGAAATGGCTTCAGGTCAGAAAGTGAATTTCCATAAATGCAATTTCATACCATCATCTAATATCACGACTAGGCAATGTCATACTATCAGAGGGATTCTTGGCATGCGATTATCCTCCTTACCTTTTCGGTATCTTGGCTCTTACCTGCATAAGGGCATTCCGTGGGCTTTGCACTTTTCGTCTCTATTACAGCACGTGGATGGCCGTTTAAATGGCTGGCATTCTCGTCTTCTATCTATGGCAGGGAGGCTAGTACTTTTACGATCTGTCCTTGCAGCGCTACCTCTACACATACTGGCGGCAGGTGGCATGCCTCAATCCATCATTCGTATGCTTGATAGAAAGATATCAGCATTTTATTGGGGGAAAGGCATCATTGGGTTGCATGGAAAGACATTACTATTCCAGTCGAAGAAGGTGGCTTAGGGCTTCGCAATCTTCGCGAGTTGCAACAGGCATACCAATGCCAAATTTGGTGGAAATTCAATGCCATGACACTTTATGGAGTAGGTATATGCATCATAAATATGGAAGAAGGAGTGACTATATTCCCAGGCTCACAGATTCCCTAGTCTGGAAATCTATCTGTCGCATTCATCACACTTGTCTTTCACATTCAACTGGCTTGGGCACATTTCTATCATGGACGGCTACGCCTTCGGGAGAATTTTTGCTAAAATCAGCCTACGCTATTTGTCGGACATCACGGCCTACGTTAATCTCGGCTAGGTTTATTTGGTGTAAACACCACTCTCCTTCCATTCGGCTGTTTTTGTGGCGCATGTTTCATTCAGCCCTTCCATTTGAAGATTATATAGGCCGCTACTCCATGGCGCGTCCAACTCAATGTCCTTTCTGTAAATCACATTCAGCCACGGTAGACCACATATTCATTACATGTTCTCGCATCCGGTTTTTCTGGGGCTTTTTTGCTGGAGAACTCAATGGAGTGCTGCCGTCAACTCTGTCTCTTAGGCAATACTTAATGGCATGGTGGTATCGGTCCAATTCCACATCTCTCTTAGGCGTCTTGCGGATAGTAATTCCTGAGATAATATTATCCAACATTTGGCGTCATTATGCACAGCTGACTTATGGAGACACCACTCTCTTCTCCACATCGGCATTACGTAACTCCATTCACTTTGATATTCACATGTGGATGCTGAAGATACAGGGAACCAAGTTGGCAGCAGGCCCATTTCCTTCTCTACCCTGGCTTCCTCGGATTCGTCCTCCCCGCCTTCGTATTATCCGTTGGCAAACCCCTCCCTCTGGCCGACTCAAGCTCAATGTGGATGCCGCAGTGGGTCAACACTATGCTGCGGGCGGGGGAATCTTACGTGATCACAATGGTTCTTGCATTCAGGCCCTCTCATTTCGGCTACCTCACTGTACCCCTTTGCAGGCCGAGACACAGGCCACCCTATTTAGCCTGCTGTATTTTCTCCCATTTTACCGTTTGATAATTGTAGAATCAGATTGTGCTCAACTGCTTGCCTGTCTTGGCAAGCCACGACAGCCAGCGGGTCATTATCATCTTCGGCAGCTACATGATCTCATCCGTCAGCATTGGCTGGAGCTAGTGCATACATATCGTGAGACCAATATGCCGGCACATTATCTTGCCCAACACGCGATGTTGCAGCCTATAACGGGGGTGTATAGCAGTTCCACTCTTCCTCCCCTGGTCAGGGCTTCGGTTGCGTTGGATCTTTCCTCGGCGGCTTTACGCGCAACATGAGCTTCACTATCGTCTTATGAGTTGCTATTCTTGGGAATGCTCTGCCCGTGTACTACTAGTCACGGGCAGGATCGGTACGCCTTGTACCTACTACATATGCTGCTGTTTATTATCATTGTTTTTATACATTAATGCTGTTTTTATTACCATGTGCAATGGCTGTTGCGATAATTTTGAGGTCCATTTCACCGGTGATTGCATCCCTAGCATATCTACAGTCTTCCATATGGATTGGCCATGTCAACTTTTCACTGCCTGTACTCCGTTCAGTACAGACAGCCTCGGTACGTTTTCTTTTCTATTGCATCCATGGTCTACTTTTCGAATCTTCAGCCAGCTGACATTGTGTCATCCCTTGCATAATGTATATCCTCCACTGGAAAATTCATGCAACTCGCTAATGGCAACGAGCATTCGAGTGGGCGTCGAGGACTTATGTCGCAATTATCTATTGAAGAAGACTCAGGCGCAAGATTGTTCTTTATCCCTGGTTGGCCGCATGGATTGGCTTCTCACATGTATCTCTGCCGGCACTTCCGCTTGTGCCGGCAGCGCAGGTTGCATCTATGCCCAAATTTCTCAATCTTTTCATTGGTTTGAATTGATGATACACTTACATTTTTTTCTCCCTGGTGTGTTGGCGAGACAATGGATCGCTCATCATCTCAGCATCTCATACGCACTCATTGTATGCTTCTGGCTGGTTATTATGCATATATTGGTTGGTATCGCTGTTGTCCCTTCTCCGGCTTGCCCAAATACCGACGTCATGCTCCTCGACACCGAATGGCGCTCGAGAAGAGTTTTGTCCGTCCATCAGCCTGCTTTCTTTTTCTCTTTGCCTAGTACAGGGTTCATTTCTTGTAACTTTTTATACAATTGCGTCTATCACCATACCAGATATATAAATATGTACGCTTTTTCCTTCGCCGGGGTTTTATCCACAAGGGTGGTTTTACTCGGCAAGGTTTTAATGCGGCATATCATATATATTCTGGATGCTGATAATCATTTATTGCGGTTTTCCTATCGTTGTACGTTGCTGTAATATGGTTTTCCTCCGCCATAAGTGAGGGCTTTACTTAATAAAAGACATGTTTTCAAAAAAAAAATAGATATATATATATATACATGTATATATATATACATATATATATATACACACATATACATATATATATATACATATATATATACAATATATAGTTTTGGGAATGAAATCACACATATGTATGGTAATTTCGTTGTAAATATAGGCACAATTATATAAACCGTTTTTTTTAAAGTATATATTTGTTTCTGATTTAAGTAAATTTATACTCGTACAAACTACTTTTTGGAAATTATATGAATTTAATTATATTATTCTCGGTTTGGGTAGATGTATAAATTTAAGCATAATACTTCCTTAAGAAGATTACAATTAATCACATAAAGTACTTTTGGAATGAAATGCCTATTTATTATGTTATTTTTGTAATTGAAATTAAATATTTTAATACATAAAATAGTCGGATAATTGTAGTAACAGAATAAGAGTGATTCAAATGAGAAGAAATTTGTGGTGTAACGGCGAAGTTGAAGAGACAAGTTAATAAACAAATAATTAACTTAAAGGTTCAAATTTTGAAGATTCCAGAAGACAAGTTGGACATGTAGAAGCGATACTTTTATGGTAAACTTCCTCAAGTTCGACCATAGAATAAGGAAGCTAAGTGACCGATAAGAAGTAAGTGGTCTATCTGTGCTTGTTATGTTGTCATGCATCAGAGGTAAGTGGTCTATCTATGCTTGTTATGTTGTCATGCATCAGAGGTAAGTGGTCTATATGTGTTTGTTATGTGTGGGGGTATACATACACATATATATGCACGTGTATGGGCGCGAGCATATGTATGAGTATGGATACACCAGATTACGTATGATATGCATTTGCGTTCATGGCACGAGCATTGCATTGCATGGCAATTGATGGATAGTGAGGACGGCAGGCTGCGTCTAAATGGGCGCAGGTGTCGGAGACGGCAGACCGGGTCTAAATGGGCACGGGTGTTGGGCGGTAGGCCGGGTCTAGATGGGCACGGGCACCGAGGCAGGCCGGGTTCAAATGGGCACGGGTGTCGACAACGGCAGGCTGTGTCTAAATGGGCACATGTGTCGGGGTGATAGATTATATCAACATTAGGTCCCGGGATCATGCATTGCACGCTAGAGATATAAGCATCGTGCATGGCATGACTTTTGTTGCGCGTGACACGTAGAGAGAGGCATGCATCATGAAGTTGGGCATTATTATGTGGAGTGACTTACCTTCCGCAGTTTATTTACTCGATTGACATGCATGTGGATTTGTAAATGTTGTATATAATTGTCTCTGCATGTATGATTTTCATAATGGTTATAGATAGGTTGCTTACTGAGCCCGTTGATTTTGGCTCATACCATCACTCACCGGTTTTGCAGGCATGAGAAGTTAGGGTATGCTTACATAGGAGTTGGTATACCGTAGAAGATCGAGACGGGAGATTTCGAGACTAAGATATTCAGAAAAAGACTTTCGAAGGTTGACTGAGACATTATTTCGATATTCGAGGTTTATGCATTTTTGAGATTAGCTTTACATACATTTGACTATTGTATTGATTAGAAATTCTTAGACATTGTATTGATGATGATTATTTTATCGAGGATTTAAGTAATGACTTCCGTTGGCATCGATTTACGTTATTATAATGACGTGTAGTTGATTGGCATCGACGCCTTGTATTCTCCTTAGTGAGATAGGGGTGGGTGCACTGTTCTCGATGCTAGGGCTCGGCAGCGGGGCGCTACAGTTGGTATCAGAGCATGGCTCTAGATCTACGGCGAAAGCATAGATTCAGGACATGATCTTAGAAACTAAGTTACGACTTTGCCGTAAGTCACGATCTTAGACATAAGTGCCGATTTTTAGTCGTAAGCAACGATTGTAGATTGAGCATGTTATTTGCATAGAGCACCCTTACGACTTTGAATTATTTGCCTTAGTGCTGATTATAACCTTTTTTTATCCAACCCCGGCTAACCCGCTACCGTTATGATAAATGAAATGAGTTCACACCTTTACCTCGACAGTAGTGTCGAAACACAACTAGGTCTAAGTTGGGATCGTAGTTCCTAAGAGATGATTAATAGAGAACGAATTACAAAAAAGGATTTATTTGCCTTATGATCAATATATTTTAGCAAAGAATACTGTACAAAAGGGTTTATAGTTATGATTAAGATGCGAACTTTAAAGTATCAAATAAGCCGAAGATATTAGTCTTATTAGAGATATTGATTGATATTAATAAGTGAGCATTACTAAAATAAGTAATGTGGAATAATAAAGTATTACAAATGTGGGTTAAGTGTTGATTCCTAGAAACACTTAAGTATTAATGTATCGCGTAGACTTGAATTGAAATAGGGTAAGCATGAATAAGTAGTGGGTACTTCTCAGGTAATATCAAACTAAATTAGAATTAGCAGTTGAAATGACCAAGTAGAGAAGTACGGTGGATCAGTGTGGTACCCGAAAACATAGTGAATCAGAATACCTTAAGTTGTTCAATATTTAGTGTGTCATGCTAGGATTGGACAATCTAAGTCAAGGATTTTAACATAATAGACAAAGGTTAGACTTATAAGAAACGGTACATGGGTGAATTTTCATTTGACAGTAAAGATGGCTTAGAAGAACTATACGAAGTATTAGACTGTGAATTTCCAAGTAGTCCACTATGTTCATATAAGCACGTACACCAATATATTCTATATTTTAAAGATACTTCAAAGATTTTACTTCGAAGTATATTAACTAGTTCGTTTATTTACATAGTCCATTAACTTTGCAAGACTAAGTTTTCTTTCCGTATTTGTATGTCAACCCAATGGAATTTCGATTACCTCTGACAACTCTAAAAAAAATAGATATATTTTAATGATGATGTTTTCAAAAAGCGATATGTTTGCATATTTCTTGTACAGTATTTCATAATTTTGTTTTCATTTAAAACAATTTTGTCCGAATAAATTTGATTTGCCGACGATCAATATTGCAAGCATTTTATCCATTAAATGTTTTAAAGTTATTTATCCGCTTGCGCTGAAATCACTTTTTTTTGCGAAACAAAACGAAGCTTTCAAAATATATTTCGTTTGGAAAGAAGAAGACACCATGTTTAAATCGTTTTATAGGAAGAAATTTTTTATGATTGTCGTGTCTCAATTGTTTCAAAGTGGTTTACTCAAAATACTTTTACAAACAAGTATATCATCATTTTAATAAGTAGTTTCTTTTAGAACAAGAGAAATATCTGTAGAGAAAAAGGGGGTTTGAGTGATTTTCAAACACGTGATTTAAATGTGCACAAAAACGAACATAGCATAAACGAGCATGATATATATATATGTATGCATCATACATTGCTATTACTTGCCTTATGTAGCTTATATATTATGTTGCCGTACTAACGAGCCATGAAGCATTAAAGCTTACATCATATGGCAAACATTTGTTGTGTTTATACTATTTTCAGGTGCCACCATTAATGAACTAAACTAGTTCATTAAGTGAAGTACTTAGTTTAATAAACTAAGTAGTTCATTAAAAGAAGCTACATTTGGAAAAGGAACAAAGGCAACAAGGCTAAGGAAGGAAAGTCTTCTCCTCCTCCCCATCTTTAATGCACACGCATAAACACATATATATCACATATATTTTCAGATTTTTTAAATAAAGGCACATACACATGTATTCCAACGTACTACCGACACGTTATGTATTTTACGTACGTACGTTAACGTCACACCACTATACTTAACTCATATTTATGAGTATATTCAGGTCTTATATCATATGATATAAGATATGGTGATGACAAATTAAATACGACACAATAAAAGGTTCTAAACCGAAATTTGTCATATCGGGCGAGTACCGAAACCTCGACAACGTGTCACGTACTTTCCATAAATAAATGGCCAGCCCCTATGCTTCAAAAATCATAAATAATTTTGTGCTATACATGACATTTTCAGCCAAAAATACTTTCCATGTTGGCACACACAAATCACCCCACATTAAGGCCAAAATGTGAAGATTCCAAAGTTAATTTTGTCACATGTTAATGGTACCACTTTAGACCAGCCAAGTGCTGTGATTTAAAGTATATATTATATATATTATGTGTAACATAATATATATAACATGTGCAAAATTTGGAATTTAAATTAGAGAAAAATCGGGTAATCGATAAATATCGAAAATTCGGTTTTCTACGCACATAACATGGAACGTTTTTTTTGTACATCATGTGACACGTATCTAGACACTTTTTATATATGATATACATCCTAAAGTGTTCTAGAAAATTAAATTAAGGGCTGATTGGAATATTACATGTGTGTATCATTAAATGTGCACTATTTTACAAAGTTAGCAAAAATAAATTTCAGCACATGGATACATATCATCTAACGCCCCTACAGCTGATTTGGAGCACATGTGGAGCTTTTTTGGCATCTTGATTGGTCAAAGATCAATCATACAATGCTGGTAAATTGAAGAGAGTAGCTACAAATGGTAAGAATTCAAATGTATCTCACTTATGACACATGCTGAAAAATTTCAGCATGTGAGTTTAAGGATGGCCGAAATTGTGGCCCTTTGGTGACTACTTATTATTCCATAAATAATAAGAGTATTATATTCTAAATGATGATTGAATTATTCTTTGATTTCTTGGATTAAATCAATGTAAAATTGGAAATATTTTGGATCAAAAGTGAATGTTACACATGCTGAAATTTCAGCATGTGCAAAGGAGCTTATGGCCAAATTTTGACATTCAATGTGACATATTTTGTCATCTTTTATTAGGTGATTGATTACAGGATGTTATGGAAATGATTTGAATATTATGTAAAATAATAAAGTGTGATATTCCACATATCACACATGCTGAAATTTTTCAGCATGTGTGAAGACATGATGTGGCCGAATTCTTAAGCTTATTTGTGTCCAAGTTCATTTCTTATGTGACAGAATACTTACCATAAATTGTTGATTCATTTTTATGATGAAAATTCAAAGAAAAATGGTAGTGATTTGAACTTTATCCCCATGATGCACATGCTGAAAATTCAGCATGGCAATGTGACTTAATGGCCGATTTTTGGCATGGATTTGGAAGACTTTCTTTGTCTTGCAATTTATGATGTATCTCTTGATTTATGGAATGGTTTTATGATTGATTTTTGGCACATGGTAAAGTGTATATCTCAGATTTTTTTTCCATGTCATCATGATGACAATGTTGAACCAATAAGGAGGTGCCAAGTAAGCGAAGACTAAATGATCATCCAATAGGAAGATGCCAAGTAAGCAAGGCCTTGTCACAATGATGTCTTACACTCTCTCAAGGACTTAAAAGATAATTTTCAAGAGGTGGAGGCTACACCAAGGGGACGGCCTGCACATTAAAATGGAGAGAAGAAGATCAAAACAAGAACAAGAACAAGTGTTGCAAATTGAAAGATCAAAAGTGTTCTAGCCTTCTTCTTCTACATCCTCTTTCTTTCTTTCTTCTTGTAAGCCTATTGTTTTCATATCTTTCAATCTTGAATAGGATTGAGATAAACCACCATTCATATATCTTTGTAAAAGATTGATCAAGGTGTGATCAATCTTCATTCTTGCGAAGTGGTGGTGTTCGTGCGAATTGTACTCATCATACAAGGTTTGTAAAGGGTTGGAGTTAAGGTGTAACTCTATCAACCCTGCGGTAAGGTGTACTGCGTGTGTGTGATTAGTGTGAACCAAGGAAGGTGTTCCTTGAAGACTGGAGTAGGTTGTTTATAACCGAACCAGTATAAAAATCTTGGTGCAATTTACTTTCAGCAT
This sequence comes from Eustoma russellianum, assembly GCA_036186865.1. Lineage (NCBI taxonomy): Eukaryota > Viridiplantae > Streptophyta > Magnoliopsida > Gentianales > Gentianaceae > Eustoma > Eustoma russellianum. Next base: position 27,614,800 of record AP025046.1, read on the forward strand.
TTACTTTTCAGTTACTGTACTGATTACCCTTCTTGTTTGCATTCGGAAAAATAGTAAAAGATTTTCAAAAATCATAACAATTTCCAGAAATATATCTACACGTCCTAGGGTTAATTTGGCACAAGTTTTAACCCTTTTGGATAAGTATAAGTCAATCAAACATCAAAAGTTCTGAGACTAGTGCAGTCTGATTTTCAGACTTGCAAAGGTTGAGACTTTGATTTTAGTTGACCTACTTCCCAAAAGAATTTTCCAAAACTGGTTCAACCCATTTAAATATAGTATATAAGGAGTTAGTGGTTAAATTTTCAGAGCATTTGGACGTTCACACAAATAGGAATTAATTTTTCAATACCATCTACCGTTTCTGGCAGATTTGCACAATCTGAGTACCAACAGTTTTTGAAGGGGTTAAAGGTTGAATTTTAATTTGAAATTTTTAGGGGTCCCTCATAACATCTGAGGCTAAGTTCTCTCAAAATTTCATAATTTTTGGAGACCTCTAACCTAGTTTCAAAAACATTTTAAAACTGGTCCTGAAAACAGAATCTGTTTTCAGAACTTGAATTGTTCAAGTTTAAAGAAATTTTAAAAACCACATTTTTCGCACCCACTATTCAACCCCTCCTTCTAGTGGTGCCTTGCAGATCCTACAATTGGTATCAGAGCGCAGGAACACTCACTTCAAAGAATCCAACGATTCAGTGAGATGGCAACCACAACCGTGCAAGAAGGAATGTCAACTGTAAGGTCTCCTCTTTTCGACGGTGAGTCTTTTATTCAATGGAAATTAAGAATGAAACTTTTTCTTATGGCTATTGATATTGATCTATGGTCCATTATAGAAGACGGTCCATTTGTTCCCACTAAGATGTCAATTATTGATGGTGTCACACTAGAGGTTACAAAAACGAAACAAGAATACACTAGTGATGACAAAAAGAAGTTGAGTATGAATGCTAAAGTCATGCAACTACTATTAAACGGCCTAAGTAAAAGTGAGGCTAGTTACGTATCTAATTGTTCTAGTGCTCAAGAGATGCGGCATATTCTTGAAATGAAACATGAAGGGACTAGCCAAGTAAAGGAGTCCAAAATCAATATGCTTATGTCCACACTTGAGTCCTTTAAATTATTGCCAAATGAGTCTATTGTTGAGATGGATTTATGCTTGACTAACATTTACAATTCTCTTGAGTCTCTTGGCAAAGCTTTCACTATGCAGGAAAAGGTACAAAAGGTTTTGCGAAGCCTTCCATCCGAGTGGGATCTGTTGGACCTCAGGCGCTACCATCTCTCCCAAAACCAATTGGTGACAGGAGATGCGCATACCCTAGCCTTATAATGCATTCAGCACACAAGCGCCCACGGCATTCGACTGTGACTTGGTCCACACGGCCTACGCCCACCGGCCTTCGCCACGGGACAATTGCTGCACCTAACAATCTCCCCCTCAGCAATTGCTCCTGCTGGGAATCGAACCCGTGACCTCGCTCTGATACCACTTGTTGGACCTCAGGCGCTACCATCTCTCCCAAAACCAATTGGTGACAGGAGATGCGCATACCCTAGCCTTATAATGCATTCAGCACACAAGCGCCCACGGCATTCGACTGTGACTTGGCCCACACGGCCTACGCCCACCGGCCTTCGCCACGGGACAATTGCTGCACCTAACAGGATCCTAAAGTAACGGCCATAGAAGAAAGCAAAGAGACCAAATCGATTAAAATGGAAGAACTAATCGGATCACTTAAGGTATATGAAAACAAACTTGCTTTAAGACATTCTGAGTCCATTTCTAATAATGATAGGGCTATAGCATTTAAATCAAATGAATACGTCGTAGATGATAGTGACACAGATTCCGATGATGAGGACTTAATCACAATAGCTAAAAGATTAAGAAAAATATTGAGAAAATCGATTAAACATAAGTCTACCTCATCTAAGGATCATAAAAATAAAAATAAGGAAATAAAGTGCTATGAATGCGGCAAACTTGGACATCTATCATATGACTGCCCTAATAAAGAAAAACAAACAAACAAATACCCTGACAAAGATTGGAACAAGAATAGACTCGTCTCAGAACCTAAGCAAAGGAGAAGAGCATTTAAAGCCTCCACTTGGAGTGACACATCCGACTCTGAGACCGATGATACGGAAGAACACAAGGCACAAGTATGCTTTACATCTAAAGCATCAAATGAGGTATCTTCCGACTCTGATTCTGATTCTGAATATTCATATGATGATTTATTTAGTCAATATTTAGAATTGCATAAGTTTTCAAAGACTCTTGCAAAAGAAAAGAAGCGATTAATTGAAGACAAGAAATTGTTAGAATCTTTTAACAAAGATCTTGTGTCTCAATTAAACGATTCAAAAGAAGAGTCGTCATGCATTATAAATTCATTAAAATCTGAAATTTCATCATTGACATCCGAGAATATTGAATTAAAATCCGAGATTTCAAACTTGAAATCAAGGAATGCGGATGTAGAGAAAAAGGTGAAACAATTTGATACGGGATCGAACATGCTAGATCACATCATTTCTTCTCAAAAGCATGATAGTGACAAAACCGGACTAGGATACGTTGAGAAAAGAAAGCCACAAAATAAACCAACCAAATTCATCCCATCTAAGAAAATAGATGCATCAAAGACATATGTGGCATCTAAGAAGACGCATAGGCCTTTTCTTATGACATCTCAATGTGCTTCTTCTTCACATCATGCAAAATATAATTATGTGCCATATAGATATGAGAAGAAACAAGTGATGCATACGTGACACTCATATCACAAAATGCATCTAGATCACGTCCCGTACATGCAAAACAAAATGCTTATCAGAAACCATACCACATGCATGATAGGATTCTTGGCCAAAGGCCAAACGCATTTGTCCCTAACATATATTATGTTGCCTTCTCATCACCTTTTTCACCTTTTGGAAGACCTAGAAAGGTCACCCAAATGTGGGTACCAAAAGAGACATTTTCAAAGGGTTGAATTAATGACCCTTACGAACGCACGTAGATGAAATGCATGTTTTTTTCGGGCATCTTTTGATTTGCTTTCAAAAATAAAGGGGGAGATAAAGCATGATTTAAGGGGGAGATAGACACTAATTGCATAAATTAAGGGGGAGCAACTCGGAATTTAAAATTCAAGTTTTGATTTTATGCAAGATTGAAGGGGGAGCGACAGGATTTAAATCATGAGTATAGGTTATTTTGAAAATCATCAAAAGGGGGAGATTGTAAAGAAAAAGGGGGTTTGAGTGATTTTCAAATACATGATTTAAATGTGTACAAAAACGAACATGGCATAAACGAGCATGATATATATACATGTATGCATCATACATTGCTATTACTTGCCTTATGTAGCTTATATATTATGTTGTCGTACTAACGAGCTATGAAGCATTAAAGCTTACATCATATGGCAAACATTTGTTGTGTTTATACTATTTTCAGGTGCCACCATTAATGAACTAAACTAGTTCATTAAGTGAAGTACTTAGTTTAATAAACTAAGTAGTTCATTAAAGGAAGCTACATTTGGAAAAGGCACAAAGGCAACAAGGCTAAGGAAGGAAAGTCTTCTCCTCCTCCCCATCTTTAATGCACATGCACCTGCAATGAACACCACTAGAGGGGGGGGTGAATAGTGGTTAGCGGAAATTACACTACAACCCTTTGTTAAAATCCCCTTGAAAACAGAATCTGAGACCAACTCAGATTCAGAACCCGTTTTTCAAAAATTCACAAATAATTGTACACAACTCCAAAAATTATGAAACTTTCCAGAATTAAACTTCAATGAGTTAACAAGACTCTGTCCAAAAATCAGACAAAAATAAGATCGTTTGACCCTTTAAACAAATTAAAAGATTTAGATGGTCAATCTGGACAGAATTGGACAGAATGTTGCTGATTTTGAAAATAGTGTCTCTCTTTGAATACTCAACCAAAAAGGTTGATCTTTATATCAAAATACTCCTTAGGATGTATAGATGAAGTTTCTAAAAGGCCCTGACCTCAAACAATTCTTGAAAAATACAGAATTTAAGTTTTCTCAAAACTGGTCAGATTACAGCCAGATTGGAGCAGTTATCTTGCAAAGACTGAAAGACTAACGTTCACTTGCTCAAATCAAGTGATTCTTGTTGCAAATGAAAGCTAACAGTCTGAATTATAACTCCACCAAAAATCACAAATGTTGAAAATGTTTAGCTATTTTTCCAAATTGTGTGAAGTTGGGTGAAAACTGCAGTCAAAAACGGGCAGAAAACAGAAATAAAGAAACAAGAGAAGAACACCGAGGATTTATCCTGGTTCGGTCAATGTGACCTACTCCAGTCCCAAGGAACACCTTTCCTTGGATTTCACTATGATATGAACACCTTACAACAAGAGCCAAGCTTGATCCTTGGGTTATACACCAACCCTACTCAAGACTTGGACAATCACCTTCTAAGCAACACTTAGTTGCAACTCCTCTAACACCTATTGATGTAGCCTTATAAAAATGGCTAATCAATCTTACAAATGAAGCTCAAGAGGCTTGTAGCTCACCAAAATATCAAGAACACCTTTGCTACAACAAAATACAACAACAAGAACAAGAAGATGAATATGAAAGCTATAGAATGCTTGTGATCTTCAAGTGTGTTTCATCTTCTTCACCATTGCCTCTATTTATAGTGTGATTTGAGCCTTGAAGATAAGAATGCACATGTGTCACCATCTTCATCATCAATTCCAAATGTCTTCTCATCATTGGTTGGCCTTGTACACTTGGCAAAATAAAACAACATAATTGGTCCACCTTGGCATCACCTTGTTGGTCGAAATTTCCACCATGGATTGTCTCAAAAATATAAAGATAATACCCAAAGATAATAGCCATAACAACTCCTTTATCTTCTCATCTCTTTGGCACAAGAATAGGCATGTGGGCATTTACACTTTCAAACTCAAAAATCAGCTCCAAAAATGTTGTAGCCGTTGGTTTTCTTTCAATTTTACCAAAATTCTTTTTGATTTTTCTTAATAAAATAAGAAAGGATAATACCACCAAATTATCCACAACTTCAAGCACCATAATAGGACATGTGAGAGCTCCATTTGACTTTAAAAATCTGCTGAAAATACCCAAGAAAAACAATATAGCCGTTGGCTATTTTTAGTAAACTCCAAGTTGGCAATTTTGCCAACTAGCTCCTTTTTGGTTGGTCCACTTGTCTCCAACTCATAAAATGAATAATGTATCATTACCAACTGTAAACTCACGTTTTTCAACATATATATATGTGTAGCAACTCAGATTTTTGAAGAAGAAATAAATAGATAACAATTGACAAGATTATGTCAACGTGTAACACCGAAATTCCCCAATATTTCTTCTAATATGTTGAGATCATTTCCACACCTTTGACACCTTTAACATCTCTGAAAAATGACGATAAATATTCTCTTATAACATATATAAGAGTGTCTTCAAGAAAAAATAGAATGTGACATCTCAAATCGTCACATATCCAGCTATAGTCAATAATATCATCGGTTGAGAGAATAAGATATAAGATCACCATATTATCTTCAAAATAATAATAACACAGCTCCAGAATGAAGATAATAATATACTCAAGAGATTCCTTGAGTGAAAATACCAAAAATACCCTTGGGGGTAAAATGACCAAAATACCCCTGGTGTAAGAAAACTCAAGAAATGACCCGGATGGTCATAAATACTCATGATATCACCTTTGTCATGATAAATAGGATAATAATACATCCTTGAAATATTTTCATCATATCATGTTCCTACAAAACTCAAAATACCAATTTTGCCCTTTTTGGTAAGTTGTAGAAACTTCCAAGGCACGTTAGTCACAAGACAAAAATAATCACCAAAAATACATAATAATCACATAATGAACATGTATAAATCATGTACAAATGAAAACAATCATTTTAACACATTTTAGAAAATTATTTCTAAAAACCCTAGACATCGATCGATGTGCAACAACCTGAGAGATCGATGTCAACTTTTTCAACTTTTACACATATAACACCATGTATGACATTTTTAAGTATTCGCCACTTAAAATCATGACTTTGAAAATTATCCAAATATATTTCTCAACATATATCACATATATTTTCAGATTTTTTAAATAAAGGCACATACATATGTATTCCAACGTACTACCGACACGTCATGTATTTTACGTACGTACGTTAACGTCACACCACTATACTTAACTCATTTTTATGAGTATATTCAGGTCATATATCATATGATATAAGATATGGTGATGACAAATTAAATACGACACGATAAAAGGTTCTAAACCGAAATTTGTCATATCGGGCGAATACCGAAACTTCGCCAACGTGTCACGTACTTGCCATAAATAAATGGCCAGCCCCTATACTTCAAAAATCATAAATAATTTCGTGCTATACATGACATTTTCAGCCAAAATACTTTCCATGTTGGCACACATAAATCACCCCCACATTAAGGCCAAAATATGAAGATTCCAAAGTTAATTTTGTCACATGTTAATGGTACCACTTTAGACCAGCCAAGTGCGGTGATTTAAAGTATATATTATATATATTATGTGTAACATAATATATATAACATGTGCAAAATTTGGAATTTAAATTAGAGAAAAATCGGGTAATCGATAAATATCGAAAATTCGATTTTCTACGCACATAACATGGAACGTTTTTTTGTACATCATGTGACACGTATCTAGACACTTTTTATATATGATATACATCCTAAAGTGTTCTAGAAAATTAAATTAAGGGCTGATTGGAATATTACAAGTGTGTATCATTAAATGTGCACTATTTTACAAAGTTAACAAAAATAAATTTCAGCACATGTATACATATCATCTAACGACCCTACAGCTGATTTGGAGCACATGTGGAGCTTTGTTGGCATCTTGATTGGTCAAGGATCAATCATACAATGTTGGTAAATTGAAGAGAGTAGTTACAAATGGTAAGAATTCAAATGTATCTCACTCATGACACATGCTGAAAAATTTCAGCATGTGAGTTTAAGGATGGCCGAAATTGTGGCCCTTTGGTGACTACTTATTATTCCATAAATAATAAGAGTATTATATGCTAAATGATGATTGAATTATTCTTCGATTTCTTGGATTAAATCAATGTAAAATTGGAAATATTTTGGATCAAAAGTGAATGTTACACATGCTGAAATTTCAGCATGTGCAAAGGAGCTTATGGCCAAATTTTGACATTCAATGTGACATATTTTGTCATCTTTTGTTAGGTGATTGATTACAGGATGTTATGGAAATGATTTGAATATTATGCAAAATAATAAAGTGTGATATTCTACATATCACACATGCTGAAATTTTTCAGCATGTGTGAAGACATGATGTGGCCGAATTCTTAAGCTTATTTGTGTCCAAGTTCATTTCTTATGTGATAGAATACTTACCATAAATTTTTGATTCATTTTTATGATGAAAATTCAAAGAAAAATGGTAGTGATTTGAACTTTATCCCCAAGATGCACATGTTGAAAATTCAGCATGGCAATGTGACTTAATGGCCGATTTTGGCATGGATTTGGAAGACTTTCTTTGTCTTGCAATTTATGATGTATCTCTTGATTTATGGAATGATTTTATGATTGATTTTTGGCACATGGTTAAGTGTAATTCTCAGATTTATTCCAAGTCATCATGATGACAATGTTGAACCAATAAGGAGGTGCCAAGTAAGCGAAGACTAAATGATCATCCAATAGGAAGATGCCAAGTAAGCAAGGCCTTGTCACAATGATGTCTTACACTCTCTCAAGGACTTAAAAGATAATTTTCAAGAGGTGGAGGCTACACCAAGGGGATGGCCTGCACATTAAAATGGAGAGAAGAAGGGCAAAACAAGAACAAGAACAAGTGTTGCAAATTGAAAGATCAAAAGTGTTCTAGTCTTCTTCTTCTACATCCTCTTTCTTTCTTTCTTCTTGTAAGCCTATTGTTTTCATATCTTTCAATCTTGAATAGGCTTGAGATAAACCACCATTCATATATCTTTGTAAAAGATTGATCAAGGTGTGATCAATCTTCATTCTTGCGAAGTGGTGGTGTTCGTGCAAATTGTACTCATCATACAAGGTTTGTAAAGGGTTGGAGTTAAGGTGTAACTCTATCAACCCTGCGGTAAGTTGTACTGCGTGTGTGTGATTAGTGTGAACCAGGAAGGTGTTCCTTGAAGACTGGAGTAGGTTGTTTATAACCGAACCAGTATAAAAATCTTGGTGCAATTTACTTTCAGCATTTACTTTTCAGTTACTGTACTGATTACCCTTCTTGTTCGGAAAAATAGTAAAAGATTTTCAAAAATCATAAAAATTTTCAGAAATATACCTACACGTCCTAGGGTTAATTTGGCACAAGTTTCAACCATTTTGGATAAGTATAAGTCAATCAAACATCAAAAGTTCTGAGACTAGTGCAGTCTGATTTTCAAACTTGCAAAGGTTGAGACTTTGATTGTAGTTGACCTACTTCCCAAAAGAATTTTTCAAAATGGTTTCCACCCATTTAAATATAGTATATAAGGAGTTATTGGTTAAATTTTGCAGAGCATTTGGACGTTCACACAAATAGGAATTAATTTTTCAAAACCATCTACCGTTTCTAGCAGATTTGCACAATCTGAGTACCAATGGTTTTTGAAGGGGTTAAAGGTTGAATTTTAATGTGAAATTTTTAGGGGACCCTCATAACATCTGAGGCTAAGTTCTCTCAAAATTTCATAATTTTTGGAGACCTCTAACCTAGTTTTAAAAACGTCTTAAAACGGGTCCTGAAAACATAATCTGTTTTCAGAACTTGAATTGTTCAAGTTTAAAGAAATTTTAAAAACCACATTTTACGCACCCACTATTCAACCCCCCCCTTCTAGTGGTGCCTTGCAGATCCTACAATATCGTATTCAACTCGTTTTATAAAATGTAATATTATTAAGTTTCAACTATTTTAATGCGATTTATCGTGGTACTTTTGCGAACAAGTTACGTCATTGTTTTTGTAAGAGGTTATGTGAGACACCGCTTTGCGAAAACAAATATATAATACTTTGGTTTTCGTGCTTACAAAGTAGAAAGAATATACATAAATAATTAGGGACTACATGGATTTTCTTTTTCTTTTGAAGAAAAACATGTCCATACACATATTCATATATTAGGCTATAGATAAATGAGTAAGGATATGATCATAGAGTTAGTTCTTCATTATATAAGAGGTGATTTAAGACTCAGATCTGTGATGAGAGAATGTAACGAGTAACATATTGGAGTACTCAATGGATAATTAATTTGGTTATTTATCTAGAAGAAGGATCATATATGGTGAGTTTAAGAAGTTAGAATCGTAGATTACAATTATATGAGTTGAATTATATATATTAAGAGTTATCAGGGAATTAAAGGCTTCGGAACCTAAAAGTGAGGTTGATAAAATGATATTCGTAACACATACTAGATGAACGGATCAAGTAGGACTACATTAAGTCAGTAATTATGCAACACGCAAGTTTCAAGGACGAAACTTTTTGTAAGTGAGGTAGATTGTTACGTACGTGATTAAAGAAAAATATAATAATAGATAAATAATAAAGGTTTTAGTCAAAATATCTAATTAAAAAAAACACTAACCGTCAGTTTTGGGAGAGGTAATAAATTTCCCCCACTAAATAGCTCCAAGAAATTAGCCCACAATCCCCTCGCCGTCATTTACCACCCGGATTGACCCTTACTTTATAAAAATAAATAAAATAAAATAAATTCCTTCACCTCACCATTTCCCTCTTCCTCTGCCGTTTCCCCCCAGCATTCAAACAAACAAGAAAAGAAAGGAATATGCACCCCTTCAACCCCCGTAGCCAAAGAAGAAAGAAATAGGAGAAGAGAAGAAATAATTCTTTGCTTCAATACATTCCGACGGTATAGTATACGAATCAAGTAGTAACCTTAGTTATTTACTATGATTTTGGTAAAACTTATATTTATACTTTGGTATAATTTTGGATCATGCGTTGTATAAGTTTTTGTATAGCTAATTGATTGGTATGTATATGTATCTACTGTTTTTTTAATTTATATAAACATACGCTGTTTTGGAAAAATAGGAATATATATATAATTACTGTTTGGTATATAAAGTCTAAGGATGGTTCGTAAGTGTTAGAGTAAATTTAGCTAAATAATTGTGGCTTTTGGTTTTTGGCAGGAATACACATTAAAAAGAAATGGTAATAGGATATGTGGTTTCGGTCAGGAGGTTTCATTAACGGGTTCGGTTTTTTTTAATACACATGTATCAAATATGGATGCTCAGCAGTTTGGTTTACATAGGAGTGTTGTTGTATCTAATATATATACATAAGCTTGCAAACGTTTTGGATAAGTTTATATATATGTAATATTTGTTCAGAGGTAAAACAGATTTTTTTTGTTCTCTTGTAGCGGGTGGTGTATGAATATATTTATATATATGTTGTTGGTCTTAGAATTACATACATGCATAACTAAAATTCAATTTTTTTTAGCATGAACATGTCTACTGCCGTCAAATTAGTTTACATACATTTAGGCTAGTTTTGTTGTATATATATATACATATATATATATATACATATATAATATATATATACATATATATATATATACATAGATATATACATATATAGATACATATATATATATATATATATATATATATATTGTTTTGGGAATGAAATCACACATATGTATGGTATTTCGTTGTAAATATAGGCACAATTATATAAACCTTTTTTTAAAGTATATATTTGTTTCTGATTTAAGTAAATTTATACTCGTACAAACTACTTTTTGAAATTATATGAATTTGATTATATTATTCTCGGTTTTGGGTAGATGTATAAATTTAAGCATAATACTTTCTTAGGAAGATTACAATTAATCACATGAAGTGCTTTTGGAATGAAATGCCTATTTATTATGTTATTTTTGTAATTAAAATTAAATATTTTAATACATAAAATAGTCGGATAATTGTAGTAACAGAATAAGAGTGATTCAAATGAGAAGAAATTTGTGGTGTAATGGTGAAGTTGAAGAGACAAGTTAATAAACAAATAATTAACTTACAGGTTCAAATTTTGAAGATTCCAGAAGACAAGTTGGAGATGTAGAAGCGATACTTTTATGGTAAACTTCCTCAAGTTCGACCATAGAAGCTAAGTGACAAATAAGAAGTAAGTGGTCTATCTGTGCTTGTTATGTTGTCATGCATCAGAGGTAAGTGGTCTATCTGTGCTTGTTATGTTGTCATGCATCAGAGGTAAGTGGTCTATCTGTGTTTGTTATGTGTGGGGGTATACATACACATATATATGCACGTGTATGGGGCGCGAGCATATGTATGAGTATGGATACACCAGATTACGTATGATATGCATTTGCATTCATGGCACGAGCATTGCATTGCATGGCAACTGATGGATAGTGAGGACGGCAGGCTGCGTCTAAATGGGCGCAGGTGTTGGGGACGGCAGGCCGGGTCTAAATGGGCAACGGGTGCCGGACGGTAGGCCAGGTCTAGATGGGCACGGGTACCGAGGGCAGGCCGGGTCTAAATGGGCACGGGTGTCGACAAACGGCAGGCTTGTCTTAATGGACACAGGTGTCGGGGTGATAGATTATATCACCATTAGGTCCCGGGATCATGCATTGCACGCTAGAGATATAAGCATCGTGCATGACATGTCTTTTGTTGCGCGTGACACGTAGAGAGAGGCATGCATCATGAAGTTGCGCATTATTATGTGGAGTGACTTACCTTCTGCAGTTTATTTACTCGATTGACATGCATGTTGATTTGTAAATGTTGTATTGCATGTATGATTTTCATAATGGTTATAGATAGGTTGCTTACTGAGCCTGTTGATTTTGGCTCACACCACCACTCACAAGTTTTGCAGGCATGAAAAGTTAGGGTATGCTTACATAGGAGTTGGTATATCGTAGAAGATCGAGACGGGAGATTTCGAGACTAAGATATTCAGAAAAGACTTTCGAAGGTTGATTGAGACATTATTTCGATATTCGAGGTTTATGCATTTTTGAGATTAGCTTTACATACATTTGACTATTGTATTGATTAGAAATTCTTAGACATTGTATTAATGATGATGATTATTTTATCGAGGATTTAAGTAATGACTTCCGCTGGCATCGATTTACGTTATTATAATGACGTATAGTTGATTGGCATCGACGCCTTGTATTCTCCTTAGTGAGATAGTGGTGGGTGCGCTGTTCTCGATGCTAGGGCACGGGAGCGGGGCGCTACAGTAATATCGATTTAATTACCACACACTTCATTGAACTTAGAGTAATTCTAAAAAATTTAAAACTAAAGACTTCTGAATATTAAATTATGTTATATGACACTTGACTGTTACAGTTGTTACATACTGGGTTTCCTTCAAGACAATGTTCTTATTTGACGTTCTTTGCTAGGTTAATTTTAAAGCTCGTTATGTGTAAACGGGCTCGAGTAATTCAAACTCGTTTTTCTTCCAACTTTAGATCATCATATTTTCATGAGTCACTTAATCTTTGACCAATAACTCTAAAGATTTCATCAGATTTAGTCTTCTTTAAATCAACGGCTCCAAAAGAAAAACACATAATGTATAATATAAGATCCAAACCAGCGTGAATGCAACTTACCAGAAAAGATATATATTCTAAACACATTAGTCATATGACACTTAGTTTGCTCTTATATACAAATTAACTTAAATGTTAACGTGAGCTTTGATATGTCCGAATTTGACCTAAAACTCTCCTGTCCGAGCTTGAGTTTGGTTTTTGTGAACTGTACAAGACCGAGCTTATCGAAATATTGTCATTGACATTGAAACTTGCAAACAGTTGGCTAGGGCAATCGAGCGCTTGATTGAAAGAGGTCGTCTCAAGTAATTTTATGACCCAATATTAAGATTGCATTGTTGGCTAGATTTCCGCTAACCTCCTCCTAGCGAGAAATGGCATAAAGAACAGTTTCACCAGTAAGATGGAGAAGATAATTGTGATGATGCATGTTGAAAGCAATAATATATATCTCTGATGGATCTGGTTTGCGGAGGTCAAGGCGAGACCCAAGATGCGGAGAACATATGGCAATGGGGTTGGTGGTTGATGTTCTCATCAACTTAGCCGTGGAAAACACCGCGAAGGTGCACATGATTTACATTGGAAGTGCAGCTAATTACACACCATGTCAACTCTGCAGTTTGGGTTTTCCGGAGCAACAGTAAACTAATAGATCTGACAACATTGTGAGTGACCTTCAACGAATATCTGAAGTGCAAAATCTTGTGGAATGATTTCATCGTTGTAAAAAGATTCCAGACTATAACATTCTTCTTGGTAGGCTTGCCTGATTGAGTTGGAGGCAATAGTATCTTCATTGTATGTCAGCATAGGGATCTACAAGTGGCACAAACCTGTTACATAATTACAGTCAGCCTGAATGATATTGTTCCTAAAACTGAATAAAAACTAGAGTCTGACGACGTGGTTGAGATTTCATTATAGATCCAGAAAGGCCAGACAATGTAATCAAGACCGGAACTTGGATGCAAGTTGAGCTATTATATCAACTTTAGAATCTATTCGGAGTTTTGGTTATTTTTCCATGGACGACGAAAGACATGTCAGTGATTCATAGAACTCTTGCTGAGCATAAGCTTCATGGACTCAAAGGCTAAATTATTTAAGCAAAAGAAAAGAAATTTTGCTCCTGAGTGAAACAAGGTAATCACAAAATAGATCGACAAGCTGCTTGTTGTCAAGATTCTTATGGAGGTCCTTTATCCAATCTAGTTAGGACAATCCTGTGGTGCTGCCTTAACATGATAAAAGTAAAGAGATGTGTATAGATCACACCGAACTAAACGAAGCGTGTCCTAAAAACTGATGTCGGCTACCTAAGATCGATCAATTGGTGGTTTTAACAATCTAACATGAAGTCTTTGGTTTTCTAGATGCCTTCAAATGCTATCATGAAATAGCCCTGACCAAAGAATCTAGTAATATACATACCGTCCCAAAGGTTATAAATCAAGTTTTCTGAGCCCATATTTTACAAGCTTAAATTCGGCTCACCATAAATTAATAGAAAGCGCGATTTACGCAATATTTGGAAATAGATCTTCACCATAATGTAATTAGATTTATACGAGCTAAGGTGGTGCTGAATGTTATGAAACAAGGAATCAAGATCAACAAATAAGAGAGAAAAAACGGAAAGGAAATTGGCTTGAGGCGTGTATACCACTTTCCGTAAGGAATATTTGCCCCTACTATTTGCTGCAGGGTTGTAAGCAAAACTTCCTCCTAGGAACAACAACAATCTCTTATTCTCAGCAAAAGAATAGAGATTCAATGAACTTTCTAAAACAAAAGTGATTAAGAGTAGTAAGAAGAATGTAGGATGCTAGTATGAAATAGGTTGCAAGTTGTCTTGAAAAATGGGTTGTAATAACCTATTTATAGGCTCTCAAACTCCATTCAGACGTTCCTTACAGTTGTATGGCAATTGTGTATATTCCTTGGTGCATAAATTGTGATTCTCCATGAAAAGACACTTCTGTTGACACATTGATCGATCGATGTCTCACAGTAAGCTCCAAGACCACTTCGATCTGTCACAGTAATCTTAATATTTGGAAATAGATCTTCACCATATCTTAATATTTGGAAATAGATCTTCACCATAATGTAATTCCATTTATACGAGCTAAGGTGGTGCTGAATAGTTGACTGTTCAATTCAGGGATCGATTTCCATATCGATTCTCAATTATAACTTACCAGATTTTTTTCATAATTGTTGGATGTAATATCGATTTAGTTACCACACACTTCATTGAACTTAGAGTAATTCTAAAAAATTTAAAACTAAAGACTTTTAAATAATTAAATTATGTTATATGACACTTGACTGTTACAGTTGTTACATACTGGGTTTCCTTCAAGACAATGTTCTTATTTAACGTTCTTTGCTAGGTTAATTTTAAAGCTCGTTATGTGTAAACGGGCTCGAGTAATTCAAACTCGTTTTTCTTCCAACTTTAGATCATCATATTTTCATGAGTCACTTAATCTTTGACCAATAACTCTAAAGATTTCATCAGATTTAATCTTCTTTAAATCAACGGCTCCAAAAGGAAAACACATAATGTATAATATAAGATCCAAACCAGCGTGAATGCAACTTACCAGAAAAGATATATATTCTAAACACATTAGTCATATGACACTTAGTTTGCTCTTATATACAAATTAACTTAAATGTTAACGTGAGCTTTGATATGCCCGAATTTGACCTAAAACTCTCCTGTCCGAGCTTGAGTTTGGTTTTTGTGAACTGTACAAGACCGAGCTTATCGAAATATTGTCATTGACATTGAAAATTGCAAACAGTTGGCTAGGGCAATCGAGCGCTTGATTGAAAGAGGTCGTCTCAAGTAATTTTATGACCCAATATTAAGATTGCATTGTTGGCTAGATTTCTGCTAACCTCCTCCTAGAGAGAAATGGCATAAAGAACAGTTTCACCAGTAAGATGGAGAAGATAATTGTGATGATGCATGTTGAAAGAAATAATATATTATCTCTGATGGATCTGGTTTGCGGAGGTCAAGGCGAGACCCAAGATGCGGAGAACATATGGCAATGGGGTTGATGGTTGATGTTCTCATCAACTTAGCCCTGGAAATCACCGCGAAGGTGCACATGATTTACATTGGAAGTGCAGCTAATTACACACCATGTCAACTCTGCAGTTTGGGTTTTCCGAAGCAACAGTACAACTAATAGATCTGACAACATTGTGAGTGACCTTCAACGAATATCTGAAGTGCAAAATCTTGTGCAATGATTTCATCGTTGTAAAAAGATTCCAGACTATAACATTCTTCTTGGTAGGCTTGCCTGATTGAGTTGGAGGCAATAGTATCTCCATTGTATGTCAGCATAGGGATCTACAAGTGGCACAAACCTGTTACATAATTACAGTCAGCCTGAATGATATTGTTTCTAAAACTGAATAAAAACTAGAGTCTGACGACGTGGTTGAAGATTTCATTATAGATCCAGAAAGGCCAGACAATGTAATCAAGACCGGAACTTGGATGCAAGTTGAGCTATTATATCAACTTTAGAATCTATTCGGAGTTTTTGGTTATTTTTCCATGGACGACGAAAGACATGTAACTGATTCATAGAACTCTTGCTGAGCATAAGCTTCATGGACTCAAAGGCTAAATTATTTAAGCAAAAGAAAAGAAATTTTGCTCCTGAGTGAAACAAGGTAATCACAAAATAGATCGACAAGCTGCTTGTTGTCAAGATTCTTATGGAGGTCCTTTATCCAATCTAGTTAGGACAATCCCGTGGTGCTGCCTTAACATGATAAAAGTAAAGAGATGTGTATAGATCACACCGAACTAAACGAAGCGTGTCCTAAAAACTGATGTCGGCTACCTAAGATCGATCAATTGGTGGTTTCAACAATCTAACATGAAGTCTTTGATTTTCTAGATGCCTTCAAATGCTATCATCAAATAGCCCTGACCAAAGAAGACCAAGACAAAACCTCCTTCATCACGGAGGTCGGCGCCAACTACTAAATCACATTTCCTTTTGGGTTAAAGAACACGAGAGCTACTTACTAAGGCTTTGTCAATTTTTTTTTTAAAGATCAGATCGGCAAAACAATAGAGGTTTACATAGATGATATGCTCGTCAAGAGCAGGACTATTGACATGTATATCTAAAATTTAAGAGAAGTTTTCATCAGTCCCTCGAACTCTAAAATAAGGTTGAAGCCCAAAAAATACACTTTTGGAGTATGTAGCAGAAAGTTTGTGGGACACATGGCGTTAAAAGAAATAATCCAGGCTAACCCAAAAAAAGTCGAGGCTTTGAAAGCTATGCATCCACCTCGAAAGGTTAACGAGGTCTAAAGACTAATTGGAAGGATTGCAGCCATGAATAGGTTTATGTCCAGGTCGATAGACAGATCACTTCCTTTCTTTTGAAGAAGAAACTCATGTTCGAGTGGGACGACAAGTAAGATTTTGATGATTTGGAAAGCTATTTGGAAGAGCTGCCAACACTGACCTCGTGAATCCCTAGTGAGCTGTTGTATAATTGTCTGTTTGTCATGAGGCAATTCATGGTTCTGCTCAGAGAGGAAACAAAGTTTCGAGGACAATTTACTATGTAATCAAAGTTTTGCATGCCTTGAGATTAGATATATGAATGATAAAAAAGATAGTATTCACATTAGTCAAAGCTACAAAAAAAAACTCATGTCATATCTTTAAGCTCAACCCATCTTTTCTGTAATGGATCAACCACTCAAGAAAAGCATGTCAAGCTTGAGACTTCAAGTTGGACAACCAAAGGGGTTAGGGAGCAAGCCGAGCATGACATATCTTGCCGACCTTAGACTTTAGTCAAAGCACAAACGTTTGCGGACTTTTTTGCTGAGAGAATTTTCATATAGGATGCCGTTCTAGGAGGATCAATGGACCATCTATGTAGATGAGTCATCTTCCTGAGATGGAAGTGGAGAAGGTCTACTAATGAGAAGTCCAAAAACAAAGGAATTTAAATATGTATCGAGATTCAACTTCGGAACATCTAATAACGAAGCCGAATATAAAGCCTCAATCACTTGCTTAAGCCTCGCATGAAAATTGAGAACTCAGGAAGTTAAGATCCATAGTGATTCTCAACTCATCGTCGGTCATATTAATGGAGATTATGAGGCAAAAGAGAATCAGATGAGGCAGTATAACAAAGGCCGAACATATTAGGTCTCTGCTCGAAGATTTTAAAATCGATCATATTTCTCTCTCTAAAAACAAAAGAGCCAATGCATTATCTTGTCTAGCATCTTCAACTCCAACAACGTTGGGCAAAAAATGCTGGTGGAGTTTATAAAGCATCGAGATTATGATTAGTCTTAGTTGCTCTATGTTCATTACCATAATACTTGGACAAAATTATAAAGTTCTTAAGGCACGGAGTCCAGCAGCTTGCAAACTGTACATTTGGAAGGGGGCCTACCATGTTTTGCAAAGCATCCTTCCTCTGTGTGACCTGTTTTCTTGCAGAATTTATAGAAGGGTCTAGAGTCATTACTCCTCATGTGATCATTGTGAGATGGAGGAACATATCTCCTTGTAGCTATATTAGCAGTAGACCGATCACTTTTTGGAAGCTTAGGTACAGACACATATTGCCTGCTCTGGACCAGTGATAAACATCTTGACTACTCTGGACGAGGCCAGATAATTGTTCCGATTTAGTTTGTGATTAGTTATGGTAACAGGAGTTGAATCAACCACGTTATGGCTTGAGCTCACTCCTGTGGAATTAGTTGGAATAACAGCAGGACTGGGATTAGATGGAGCTTCACTTCCCACTGATTACATATCTCAATCTTCAGGCGCAGATAGTTTAAATTGAAGATGATAATGAAGAAGATGAACCGTAAACAAAAAATTTGAATTGTGAGCTCACATGTAGCACCTTAGCTCTGATACCATAGAGAACAAAAACAGAGCTCAGATGTAGAATAAACACTTAGGATGAAGAAGAAGAAACACTTCAGTATCATTTACAACGGTCTTAAAGCTTTTATATACAAGAGGAAGTTTCAACGGCTGGTCTGTCGCCGAGACTGTCCAACGGCTACTTTGCCGAATAAAAAACCGTCGGATTAAATAGTGCAAAATCATCAAGATGATGATGTATCGATTGTCATATGATTAAACTACAATTATATACACTAACTTGATAAAAAAAACAGGAATACATAGAAAATTATATGGGAGAACAAGTGTTCGACGCTTGAATAAAACTGTTCGATCTAATGCTTCAATGAGACTGGCAGAAGCTTGCACGCCTGGTTTGGGGCTTGGCACTCCAGGTCCATCCTTGGTTGTCTAGTCTGTTTGTCCATCATATGAGGCAACCTCATATTCCAACAGAAAGAAGAAGCAAAAAAACAAGTGATGGAATATGAATTGAATTCAACAGCTTGATAACTAATAACCAAAGACGAAAAACTTATGCACTATGTCAATTGTGTCGCACAATAGAAACAGCTCCCAAAGAAACCCTTCCAAAACTATATTGTTCTCAATGGGAGACAATCATGTACCTGAACCTGCATTATTTTTTGCCGTTTTTTCATCTTTATCCAGATTCAACATTGTGACTTCTTTTTTTCCTTTTGCCTTGCTCATAATATTCTGTCATCATCACTTCCACACACATTCAAGTGAAAGCGCATGTACGATTTAATATTTATCATTATTTTCTTTTTTGAGCTTTTGGAAAGAATTACTCAAACTCACGAGGGCCTCTACAATCTTACTGTTGGTTTCCCCTCAAAAAGTATTTAGAAGAATCATTAGTCAGATACCAGGGTTGGGTGCAACATTATTAGCTTCAAAATTTAAAAGCTGGTTTAGATGTGGATAACTGAATCTAAACAGGCTACCACACAACATCCACCAAATTAACCTGAAAAAGCCTCTGCGAATTGAAATGTTGAAGTTTAAGGCATGACTACTAGGCAAATACTATGATCAAATAAAACCTACTCCTAGCAATATTCACCTCATTCACATAATACATAGTATTACTTGTTCATGGATGTATAGTATCACAATAAGACCACACAGATTGTATAAGAATCATGGTAAGCACTTTGAGAAATCATGTTCCTTCGTCAAAAGCAACATCCTGCTGGCAAGTCGTTGACAACATAAGGGACTTCAATATAGTAATCTGGCAACTGCGACTTGCACATTTACCATATTTCAAAGAGCATGCACACTATGAAAACAAACATAGAAAGGGATATTAAGCTCACCTCGCCCACTGAATTCTATGTGAGGTTCCTCTTTAAGAAGATGATCAAATTCATCAATCGAGTCAACAACGCGTGCAGCAGGATGTCCCTTGTGGTAATCACGAATCTGCATTTGGAAAACAAAAGGTCATTAGACAGAAAAATTCCTGATATACACAGTAAAGAAATTTCTTTTCATTTTGTGAACGACAAAGAAAATTTAAACAAAAACTAGCTTTTCCCTTTTAGGGCTAAACAATGGAATGGAGTAGGACATTTAACACACGGCATTGTGGCTAACAAAACTTAGATGAAATCTGCAATTCGTTGACTACAGATGCATGGAAAAACTAATAATACTGTTTAATCTATAATATTCAAACTAAGAGAAATCCAAAAAAAAAAAATGCGTTTAATGAACGAAAAAGAAATTAACTAATAGAAGAAACCTTTAATCGTTGGACTCGACGGGAAAGAGAAGAACAATGGAGCCAGAGAAGAACTTCGCAACGGAGGCGGAGAGGTCTAGAGGTAAACGGCGGAAGCACGGTTTATGTAACATTTTAAACGAGCCGAATATGAATATTCGAGAGCCGGTTTAGATTCGTTTGTTAAGTAAGGAAATCCAATTACTTATTTGAATTCAACTTGTTAAATTAAAATGGACGAACGAACTTGAATTAAAGACGAATCAAATTTAAATTGCTCGCACACGGTTTGATTTGTTAAACATGGATAAATGGCTCTTCAGGTACTATCACTCGACGGAGTAAATGCATTTCAAATTAGCAAAAGCCCATTTGATTTCTTTAAATGATCTATTTTTTTCTTTAGAAAATCATAGATTTATAGTTGAAACATATTTATGAAAAAGAGGCTCTTTTTCTTGAAGGTTTTTTTTCGTATGCATTAATATTAGTCATTTCATATGCTAAAGAAAACAGGAGACATCAGACTTTTATGAACATAGGATGGACTTAGAAAAGTATCTCAATTTTTGATATTTTACACAATAATTTCAATTTAGAAACACAAACTAAAAATAGAAACATAATATCTCTTGGCCCAAGAAAATTTAAGAAATTGACAACAGTTTGGCTCTAAACAACAATATAAGATAATTAACAAAAAATTTGAAATCAGAGTCACTACTTAACATGGCTAAATGTATGCCATGTTCTTTGGTAATAAAACCAAGAGCACGAACATCAGCGGTATGAGAATTCTGAACAATGCAACCACACCAGTTTATTACATATGTGGCTCGACTTTCATCCTTGATATATGTTATAACCAACCAGTCTCACGTCTTAACTCAACATACATCATACAAAATTGAAATAGGAGAAAATCAAGGTTAATCTAATATCCATGATAAACCATAATTGAATCATTTGTTAGTCAATAACAGTCAACGGTTCAACTCTACTAGCCCAGCACTCGGAAGTACTGCGGTTCAGCAGTACAACGCCCAAGCATGGCTGATCAGCCTCGGTTGCACCTGAGCAGGGCATCATGACGCCTTTATAACATCAAAGAATATGTCAAGGCTTGCACTTCGGCAATCAACGTCAGCTTATATCCAAATGCCGCACTTCAGACCACTTCAGCTAGGCAAGGCCTAGTCATGCACTTCAGCCAGGCTTGATCTTGCACTTCGGCAGATTTTAATTGTGCACTTCAGCCAACGAACCACGCACGATATTACCTTGTAGGACCGTCCAACAGAAGTGCAGTTCGAATATAGTGACTACAGTGGTTACTCTTTCTGAACACGCCAAGGTCACAATAGCGGCCTATTGGTCACATCAGTCAGACTACTGATCATATCAGCAGACCTACAGCGTCCTAGGCTTTCTGCCCCAAGCAAACGTCTTGTCCACTATCAGAAGCCAAAGGCGGAAAAGGTCTACAAAGCAAGCCAACCAAGACAAAGAAGAGGATCCGGAATTCAACATTCATACTCTAAAGCCAAACTCATACACTTTGCTCTTCGGCCTAAACTGTGAGAAACTCCTAACTCATCTTTTAAATTATAATCTCAGTGAGATATGACCCAAACTGACTTGAGCGTCGGAGGGTTTTTTCCAGGGCCAACCCCCCGGGACCTCTGACCTGTGCTTTCTTGTGCAGGATTTTTAGAGGTTATTCCAGCTACCATTTCAATTCCAGTTAACAACTCTTCAAGTTAACTGACGGAGCTGATTTGAGGTCGTCGAGACCCTTGGTGAAGATTCGGTTTCATCATTTGGCGCTAGCAGGAGGGCCCCTTAGTCCCTTAACCCAGAAACAGCTACTCAAAGCTTTTGTAACGGCTACTCAGAGTTTTTCTAATTACCTTGGGAAGCTATTGAGAGAAAGATGATTAAAAAAGATGGTCGAGGGTCCAAGCACCTATGACATCCAGGAGGAGCCAAAGGTCTTCTCAGCGACAAACTGATCAATGCTCTACGGAGCTGGAAGAATCCTCAACCCACCATTGTCTCACATATGAAGAGCACATGCGAGCCATTCGCTATGTGGCTCAAAACCCAGAGGTCTTCCAAGTTGTAGTGAGAGAGATGAAGGGGAGGCCTCTGCAGCAAAGTCCAGTGGGTCCTATTCCAGTAACTCTCACCCACTGGAACACATGGAGTATTCTCCCACTCGGCCTGGCTATTACCCTAGGCAGGCCGAGTTTATGGCCGAGGCGAAGCGTCCAGAACAAAATCCTAGCCACCAGAGCTTAAAATGTAATCAAAAAGTTTCCCTGACTTTCAAATATGGCAGAAAAATTGACAATAAAGGCAAAGCACCGTTACAGGAAAGGTGCTCTGTCAAGATTCGGTTAGGAGGCCGAGAAAAGAAAAGAAAGAAACTCTCTGCTGGCTTGAAAAGCCCATATCCTTTCCTACATGAGGAAAAATCTCTGGCAAAAGAACCTCAGCCCCTGGATGGACCAGTCCACAAAAGAAACCACCGACACTGCCTTATCATTACGATATTGGACATGATACAGAAGATTGTCGGCAACTCGGGCAAGAGATTGGGCTGTAGGATCTGCAAGGCACCACTAGAACAGGGGGGTTGAATAGTGGGTGCGGAAAATGTGGTTTTTAAAATTTGTTTAAAACCAAAAACCCAACTTCAAAAAACAGTTTCTATTTCAGGACCAGTTTTAAAACGTTTTGAAAACTAGGTTGCAAGTCTTCA
Organism: Eustoma russellianum; assembly: GCA_036186865.1. Lineage (NCBI taxonomy): Eukaryota > Viridiplantae > Streptophyta > Magnoliopsida > Gentianales > Gentianaceae > Eustoma > Eustoma russellianum. The sequence continues at coordinate 27,638,010 of AP025046.1, forward strand.
AAAATTCTGAAATTTGGGAGAACTTAGCCTCAGATGTTATGAGTGTCTCCAAAAATTTCAGATTTAAATCAACCTCTAACCCATTGAAAATTCGTTGGTGGTCAGATTGTGCGAATCTGCCAGAAACGGTAGACTGATTTCAAAAATTAATTTCTTTGTACGTAACTTCAAATGCTCTGAAATTTTAACCACTAACCCCTTATATGTTATATTCAAATGGGTTGAAACAGTTTTGAAAAATTCTTTTGGTAAATTAGTCAAATATGATCAAAGTCTCAACCTTTGCAAGCCTGAAAATCAGACTGCACTAGTCTCAGATCTTTGGACGTTTGAATGACTTATACTTGTCCAAAAGGGTTGAAACTTGCGCCAAAAGAACCTTAAAACGTATGGCTATGTTTCCTGAAAGTTTTGTAATTTTGAAATCCGTTTACTATTTCTACGAGCGTGATCAAAAAGCATAAACAGTGCTGAACTGAAAATCAGTGCTGAAAAAAATGACACCAAGATTTTTATACTGGTTCGGTTATCAACAACCTACTCCAGTCTTCAAGGAACACCTTCCTTGGTTCAAACTAATCACACACATGCAGTACACCTTATCGCAGGGTTGATAGAGTTACACCCTAACTCCAACCCTTTACAAACCTTGTATAACGAATACAATTCACACGAACACCACCACTCGCAAGAATGAAGATTGATTACACCTTGATCAATCTTTTACAAAGATATGGAATATGTGGTGGTCTATATCAAGCATATTCAAGATTGAAAGATATGAATACAATAGGCTTACAGAGAAGAAAGAAGAAGAAATATAGAAGAAGAAGAGCTAGGCTTTTTAATCACTTTGATTGCAATGCTTGTGCTTGTTTGTTTGCTCTCTTCTCTTTCCTTTTAATGATGCATGCCGTCCCCTTGTGTAGCCTCCCCCTCTTGAAAATTATCTTTTAAGTCCTTGGGAGAGTGTAAGACATCATTGTGACAAGGCCTTGCTTACTTGGCATCTTCTTATTGGATGATCATTTAAGCTTCGCTTACTTGGCACCTTCTTATTGGATGAATGTTCTCATCATTGATGACTTAAAAAAATCTGAGAATTAAAAAATCTTTCCCAACTAAGGCAAAAATCGGCCATCAAGTGCTTATTGCCATGCTGAAAATTCAGCATGTGCATCATTCAATTTTATTTAAAATAATGCCCAATTTACTTTGATTTTTATTTAAAATCAATCACCAATTTATGGTAATTATTCCTGTCACATGAGAAATGAATATGGACATCTTTATGCTCTAAGATTCGGCCACCCATGTCTTCACACATGCTGAAAAATTTCAGCATGTGTGATATGTAGAATATCACACTTATTAATTTAAATATATTCAAATCATTCCCATTTCTTCGAATCAATCCACAATAAAGATGATGGAATATATCATTTTAATGTGCTAAAATTCGGCCACCCAAGGTTACCATACTGAAATTTTCGGCATGTGATATAAGAGAGACAAACTTTGAATTCTTACCATTTGTAGCTTCTCTCTTTAATTCACCAACATTGTATGATTGATCCTTGACCAATCAATATGCCAACAAGGCTCCAAATAAGCTCCATCTCAGCTGTAGGTGGCGTTGGATATGTTTGTGTATGTGCTGAAATTTATTTTTGCTAACTTTGTAAAATAATGCACATTTAATAATACACACATGTAATATTCCAATCAGCCCTTGATTTAATTTTCTAGAACACTTTAAGAAGTATACATATGTAAAAAGTGTCTAGATACGCGGCACATGATGTACCAAAAACGTTCCATGTGTTGTGTGCGTAGAAAACCGAATTTTCGATATTTATCGATTACCCGATTTTCTCTTAAATTCCAACTTTTGCACATGTTAATATATTATGTTATACATAATATAATATATACTTTAAATCTCAGCACTTGGCTGGTCTAAAGTGGTACCATTAGCATGTGACAAAATTAAACTTGGAATCTTCACATTTTGGCCTTAATGTGGGGTGATTTGTGTGTAGACATGGAAATTATTTTTGGATGAATTTTCTGTCACGTGCACAAAATTTTCATCAATTTTTGAAGTATAGGGGCTGGCCATGTATTTATGACGAGTATGTGACACGTTGGCGAAGTTTCGGTATTCGTCCGATACGACAGATTTGGTTTAGAACCTTTTATCGTGTCGTATTTAATTTGTCATCACCATATCTTATATCATATGATATAAGACCTGAATATACTCATAAATATGAGTTAAGTATAGTGGTGTGACGTTAACGTACGTACGTAAAATATATAACGTGTCGGTAGTACGTTGGAATACATGTGTATGTGCATTTTTCAAAAAATCTGAAAATATATGTAATATATGTGTATATAAGCGTGTATAATTAAGAGGGGAGAGGAGAAAACTTTCCTTCCTTAGCTTTTTTGCCTTTGTGCCTTTTCCAAATGTGGCTTCCTTTAATGAACTACTTAGTTTAATAAACCAAGTACTTCACTTAATGAACTAGTTTAGTTCATTAATGGTGGCACTGAAAATTGTATAAACACAACAAATGTTTGCCATATTATGTAAGCTTTAACGCTTCATGGCTCGTTAGTACGGCAACATAATATATAAGCTAAATAAGGCAAGTAATGGCTAAGTATCATGCATATATGTACACGTTTATATATAGCATGCATTTAAGTCATTATTTTGAAATCACTCAAACTCTTTATCTCTACATGGCCGTCTTATCGAGCTGGGTCACTTGCAATGTTTCTATAATCTGAGGTCTAGACTCCACAACAGGCTAGACTTTGGTAAACCCCCTCCGGATGAGAGTTGTAAACCTGGGTCTCATCAAGGGTTGCCAAGTGATTAGGATTCAGATCTTGATGAAAGGGGGTTACGGGTTCCTAAGCATATAAGGCTGACATAACAACAACAGTTCCTGATTCAATCGAATCATGGTTTATTTCTTCTCTGTGCTCATCCGGTACTTTCTGGCTCAGCCTTATATTATCAAGGGATCAATTTCTTATATTCAACTGGGTATCTTTATTTGGCATTCAGTTAGGAAAGTTAAGTCACCATATGGTGCATGGAGCAATAATTTATGCCTATTTATCATCAACAACGAAAGTGGAGGCATACCCCAGCAGGTCTGGGAGGTTGAGCAGGTCTCAACATTATCTTTACCCCAGCAGGTATGGGAGGTTGAGCAGGTCTCAACATTATCTTTACCCAGCAGGTCTGGAAGGTTGAGCAGGTCTCAACATTATCTTTACCCCAGGTCTGGGAGGTTGAGCATGTCTCAACATATCTTAAGCAGGTTATCTTTACTCAGCAGGTCTAGGAGGTTGAGAGGTCTCAACATTGATATTTCTCACATTATCTTTACCCCAGGTCGAAGGTCTAACATTATCTTTAACCCAGCAGGTCGGGAGGTTGAGCAGGTCTCAACATTATCTTTACCCCAGCAGGTCTGGGAGGTTGAGCAGGTCTCAGCAATATCTTTACCTCAGCAGGTCTGGGAGGTTAAGCAGGTCCCAACATTATCTTTACCCCAGCAGGTCTGGGAGGTTGAGCAGGTCTCAACAATATCTTTACCTCAGTAGGTCTGAGAAGTTGAGCAGGTCTCAACATTATCTTTACCCCAGCACGTCTGAGAGGTTGAGCAAGTCTCAACATTATCTTTACTCCAGCAGATCTGGTAGGTTGAGAGCAAGTCTCAACATTATCTTTACCCCAGCATGTCTGGGAGGTTGAGCAGGTCTCAACATTATCTTTACCCCAGCAGGTCTAGGAGGTTGAGCAGGTTTCAACATTATCTTTACCCCAGCAGGTCTGGGAGGTTGACCAGGTCTCAACAATATCTTTTACCCCAGCAGGTCTGGGAGGTTGAGGAGGTCTCAACAATATCTTTTACCCCAGCAGTTCTGGGAGGTTGAGAGGTCTCAACAATATTTTGCCCCAGCAGGTCTGGGAGATGAGCAGGTCTCAACAATATCTTTACCCAGCAGGTCTGGGAGGTTGAGCAGGTCTCAACAATATCTTCACCTCAGCAGGTCTGAGGAGTTGAGCAGGTCTCAACAGGGATAAGTTCCCTATATTTCATCTCAATAGGTCTGAGAGGTTGAGCAGGTCTCAACAGCGGGATAAGTTCCCTATATCTTCACCTCAGCAGGTCTGGGAGGTTGAGCAGGTCTCAACAATATCTTTCACCTCAGCAGGTCTGAGAGGTTGAGCATGTCTCAACAGCGAGATAAGTTCCCTATATCTTCACCTCAACAGGTCTGAGAGGTTGAGCAGGTCTCAACGGCGGGATAAGTTCCCTACATCTTCACCTCAGCAGGTCTGAGAGGTTGAGTAGGTCTCAGCAGCGGGATAAGTTTGCATATATTCTAACTCAGCAAAGCTGAGAGGGTTGATGAAAAGGGGATAAAGGTTTTCCCACATCTTAAAATTCATCAAGGCACAGCAGAGCTGAAGAGCCAAGGATAAAAGCTAAAGCTCAGAGAACCAGCATACAAAAGATTCTCTTTTGGCAAAGCTGAAGACAACTACTTGCAAACTATCAAAATAGAGCAAGTGAAGCTGAAGACAAACACTTGCAAACTACACAGAGGCGAAAACAAATATTTGCATTCACTATTAAGACGAAGCAAATAAAACTTCACATGCTGAAGACAAAGACAGTTAAAGAAGCTGAAAGAAGCTGAAGATCAGGAGTTGGGAAAAAAGGATCTTAATTAAGTATATCTATTACAACTACAAAAAATTACAAGAGAAGAAAAATCCTAGATTATTGTCCCTCCTCCTGGCCAGTTTCTCTGAAGTCAATGCCTTCTTGAAATTGTTCAAAGAGCTTTTCAAAGACAGCCTTGGCCTCAGAATTATGAAGATCAGCAAGTTCAGGATGCTCCTTATCCAGGTCTGGATAGGCTTCTCGGCAAGCGTCAATTGCACAAGTCTGTCCCATTGCTAAAATAGCAGCTTGCATCTTCATCAAGTTCTCTTCGAAGTATTAGGATTTCCTGAACTCAGCCACTGCAGATGCCTTGACTTCTTCAGCTTGAGACTCAAATTGAGGATATGAATAGTGCCCAGTGGACTGTGACGTGTCAACTCACAATGGTTTTCTGTCTTTTGATAATGGTTGGAGGAAATTCGCTGTTTACCACAGTCTACAAGTTGCAATACCATCTTCAAGATATGGTAGTAGCAGTGAAATAAACTCCAGCAGAGTTGGTCAACCACTTAAAAAACCAAGGCTTAGCATTAATAAAGCTCAGGCAAGGATTATGTTGGATTTGATTGGTGAGGATCATCAATTGGACGTCAGTGCAACAAATTAATAATATTCAAGTACTGCAATTCCAACAGATATAAACTTGGAAAATGATTTCAATCATCCTTCGGAGTGTGATTCTTTGAAACCTAAATTCTGCAGTAAAGTCTTGCCCTGCCATGATAATGCCTTCTGTGTCATCATAGATCGGGATGCTTGTTTGAAGAAGTGAAAAGAACTGATTTTTGACCTATCCACGTTTGAAGTGCACCAAAATGAACCCTTTGCTGGTAAGGGATGTGTTGAAGGAGAACCCCTATCAAGAGAGGACAGGGGTACTGAGGCGGAGGATGTGGCAGCAACTGAAGAAGGTCCGCTAGTAAGGAGTAACCTCCTTAAAGGACGGTTGCCCCCGTCGGAGTCAGATTTTTCGTGGAGGGATTAAACCTCACAGTCACCCTCCAGATCCTCTGGGTAAGAGGGAGTATACATGTTTTGGGAATGCTTACAGAAAAATGAAGGGTTGGACTGAAAGGAAGAGCACCGGAGAAGTAAGGACAGACTTCAAAGACGGAGAAGATGAGTAGAGAATGTAGAATAAAGGAATAAGAAAAGAATGAAGATGGGAAATTGTGTCTATTTATAAGTCAGAAAACGAAAGGTTGCACCTTTTTGTTTGAAATACAAAGAGGCAAAAATTCACTTATTTCCCTCTCTCGAGGAATGAAACCGCCGAAAAAGTAATGATAAGATGTCGGAATTAGCACTTACATTAAAAACAGAAATTACTGCGCAAGTAAAAGGATAACTGCACGATTAATGAAGGACTGCGAAGTCAAAGGAACAAGATTTGTCCGCCTTCATAGTTCAGCTTAGGCACACAAAATCTAAGGGCAAATAATAAACCATAATTAAATCGTTTGTTAGTCAATAACAGTCAACGGTTCAACTCTACTAGCCCAGCACTTGGAAGTACTGCAGTTCAGCAGTACAACGCCCAAGCATGGCTGATCAGCCTCGGTTGCACCTCAGCAGGGCATGATGACGCCTTTATAACATCAAAGAATATGCCAAGGCTTGCACCTCGGCATCAACGTCAGCTTATGTCCAAATGCCGCACTTCAGACCACTTCAGCTAGGCAAGGTCTAGTCATGCACTTCAGCCAGGCTTGATATTGCACTTCGGCAGAGTTTAATTGTGCACTTCAGCCAAGGAACCAAGCACGATATTACCTTGTGGGACAATCCAACAGAAGTGCAGTTCGAATATAGTGACTACAGCTGGTTACTCTTTCTGAACACGCCAAGGTCACAATAGCCGGCCTATTGGTCACATCAGTCAGACTACTGATCACATCAGCAGATCTACAGCGTCCTAGGCTTTCTGCCCCAAGCAAACGTCTTGCCCACTATCAGAAGCCAAAGGCGGAAAAAGGTCTACAAAAGCAAGGGAACCAAGACAAAGAAGAGGATCCGGAATTCAACATTCATACTCTAAAGCCAAACTCATACACTTTGCTCTTCGGCCTAAACTGTGAGAAACTCCTAACTCACCTCTTAAATTATAATCTCAGTGAGATATGGCCAAACTGACTTGGGCTTCGGAGGGTTTTTCCGGGGGCCAACCCCCCGGGACCTCTGACCTGTGCTTTCTTGTGCAGGATATTTAGAGGTTATTCCAGCTACCATTTTAATTCCAGTTAACAACTCTTCAAGTTAACTGACGGAGCTGATTTGAGGTCGTCTAGACCCTTGGTGAAGATCCAGCTTCATCCATCCCAGAACACACAAAGGAAATTATTTCATCAAATATAACAATGATGAAATAGTAAATCACAAAAAGACAAACAAGATCACAAAGTAGAATGTTATGTCCAAGTGAATGTGATAATGTCAATGAAATTCTGATTCAAAGGTTTCTGACAAACAATGATCAAGTTTATCTTCCACCAGTATCATCATATTAGTCTAGACCTTTGCAAATATCTTCAATTTCACGAAAGCTTGTCATGGGGAGTTTATTAATGGCAACAACCATGTTTCTTTCATTTAGAAAACTATTTCCTGTTTAAGCACTGTGTTTTGCATCCACTCGAATCTATTAAGATCAGAAATACGATTTGAGTCAAAACTACATTGTTTAGTATTATAAAAGAATCTTAGAGTTTGTATCTTAGGAGCAAGTTATGTTAATTAAGGCCTCTTGGACGTCTCCTTTTAGCATATACATATGCTTTATTTATTCCCTTTTTGTAACAAAAACTATTGCATGAAATAAATATCTGAAAATCACCGACTTCAAAAAACTACCATAATAAACAAGAACTACCTGAGCCTCAGTTTCGTTCTACATACAATACTGTTATCTAGGTCAATAATGACTTAGGTTATGGTAGCTGGTCCAACTGGGTTAAAAGGTTTCTGGCACAGTTTGCAGTGAGCACCTTTTGTGTGTTGTCTGGTGAAAAAACATTACTTATTTAAGAGATCGACGAATTTCTGATTGACATTCTCTACAAAACTTTTTGGAATTTGGACGATATGACCCTACTGGCAAGTTATGACTTTTTTGCAACTAGAATGTTCGCAGGAACCCACTTTAATAGACAGTTACAGAGGGGATGAAGTTTTGTTAGATCAGATGATTTTTATGGTAGATCTTTTAATTTTCTTCTTTTTCTTCTTTTTTATTTTTTATTTGGCATCTGAATCCATGTGTTAGTATCATAATTCATTTTTCTTTGCATTCATCCTTTTTTTCTTGATATCTTGGTTTTTCTTTTTTTCTTTTAATCCACAACTTGAAGTTTCTTTGGAGGATGAATTCATCTAAAGGAAAAATCAGAATATTATTATATCACTTGATTTAGCACTTGCGTATGTAGATGTTTTGGATTTAAATTCACCAATTGTTATGATATACTCCTTTGTAAAAGTAGCTTCTTTTACCACTTAAATCTCTGTCTTTTTTTCATTTGAACAATGCCAATTTATAGTGACTACAATGAACAATTCATGCTAATCTATTGGCTAATTTAATGTTAAAGTGATAAATACATACATCGAAGCACGGGTTTGCTAACGGTGTACTATATACGTGATCTCTAGGTTTAGTGGCACAAGGTTTGTACAAAAATTACAAGTATACTTTGTAATAGAAAGGTATTATTGTCTTCACTCAAATTAGTTAGGACGCCGCGAATTCTGGCCAAAAAATGTACTGCCCAAAATAGAAAGGTATTATTGTCTTCACTCAAATTACCTAAAGAGTTAGTCCGGATAAGATCTGAGGAGGTAAAGTATGAGGCAAAATATGAGGTCTCCAATCACGAGACGCCACGTGTACAAAAGGGCCCGCTATTTACCTTTTTTTTAAAGAAAACCTTTTGTACACGTGGCGTCGCGTGATTGAAGACCTCATATTTTGTCTCATACTTTACCCGGTCTCATCCGGAGTTAGTCGCCGTTGAAATATTTATATGCGACAATTTGAAACTATTTGTTAAAAAGGTCATTTACTTCTTTTCCTGTTTCATTTATTTATTTCTTTCGTTTATTATCCGGTCGTTTTCCCCCCCACGGTTTGTGGTATTTTATTTTCCTCTTTTTTTCATATTTTTTTCTTTTTTAATAAGTACTCCTCATTTCATAGTATATTGAAAGTAAATTTTGGAGGAGAATATTATCGAATGTGCTATTAACTATTAGAACGATCAAATAATTTCACTTTTGCAGTTTCTTTTTGCATGGTTGGCTAGCAATCTACCATTATTACTATTAAAAACATATTTAGAAAATTGTTTTATTTATTTAATGAATATGGGGAGTGGACAAAATTTTAAACATAAAAAAATGGCTCCCGAGACAGAGAGTACGCAATAAGAAGCGTTACTTTGTAGAACAGCGCGTCACGTGACACGCAAGTCAACTAGGAGTCACAGATGTATCGACCTGTCCCGAGTCTTAGTATTCGAAATGACTCACCTGTCGTATCTCGTTAAGGAGAATACAAGGTGTCGATACAATTCAATTACACGTCAGTAAAATAACGTAAATCGATGTCAGTGGAAGTCATAAACTAAAACTCTCTATAAAATAATCATCGTCATTAATACAATGTCTAAGCAAATCTAAATCGATACACTAGTCAAATGTAGATAATATTTAAATATCTGAAAACACATAAACCTCGAATATCGATATAACTGTTTCAACTAAATCCTCGAAAGTCTCATCCGAATATCCTCAGTCTCGAAATCTCCATTCACGATCTTCCACGGTATACTAACTCCTTTGTAGGATCTGCAAGGCACCACTAGAAGGGGGGTTGAATAGATGGTGCGGAAAATATGGTTTTTAAAATTTCTTTAAACCTAACCACTTCAAGTTCTGAAAACAGATTCTGTTTTCAGGACCAGTTTTAAAACGTTTTTAAAACTAGGTTAGAGGTCTCCAAAATTATGAAATTTTGAGAGAACTTAGCCTCAGATGTTATGAGGTTTCCCTAAAAATTTCAAATCAAAATTCAACCTTTAACCCCTTCAAAAACCGTTGGCACTCAGATTGTGCAAATCTGCCAGAAACGGTAGATGGTTTTGAAAAATTAATTCCTATTTGTGTGAACGTCCAAATGATCTGAAAATTTGATCAATAACTCTTCACACACTATATTTAAATGGGTTGAAACAGTTTTGGAAACTTCTTTTGGGAAGTAGGTCAAATACAACCAAAGTCTCAACCTTTGCAAGTCTAAAATCATCAGACTGCATTAGTCTCAGAACTTTTGATGTTTGATTGACTTATACTTGTCCAAAAGGGTTGAAACTTATGCCAAATTAACCCTAGAACATGCAAGTATGTTTCTGGAAATTTTTATAATTTTTGGAAATCGTTTACTATTTTTTCGAACGTAAACAAAACGGATAAACAGTGCTGAAACTGAAAAGTAAATGCTGAAAGTAAATTGCACCGAGATTTTTATACTGGTTCGGTTATAAACAACCTACTCCAGTCTTCAAGGAACACCTTCCTTGGTTCACACTATTCACACACAACACACCTTACCACAGGGTTGATAGAGTTACACCTTAACTCCAACCCTTTACAAACCTTGTATTGCTAGTACAATTAGCACGAACACCACCACCTTGCTAGAATGAAGATTGATCACACCTTGATCAATCTTTTACAAAGATGAGTGAATGGTGGTTTATATGAAGCCTATTCAAGATTGAAAGATGTAAAGTACAATAGGCTTCTTACAAGAAAAGAGAGAAGAAAATGTAGGAGAAAAGAAGCTTGGCAATTTGATCACTTTAGAATGCAATTCTTGGTGTTGTTTTTGTTTGTTCTTCTCTTCTCTCCTTATAGCATATCAGCCGTCCCTCTATGCCATCTCCCCCTCTTGAAAATTTCCTTTTAAGTGCTTGAGAGAGTGTAAGACATCATGGTGACAATGCTTTGCTTACTTGGCATCATTCTATTGGACCATCATTTAGTCTTCGCTTACTTGGCACCTCTTTATTGGCTCAATGTTGTCATCATTTGATGACTTGGAAATCTGAAATAATCACTTATTATTTGCCAAAAAATCAACCATTAAGTCATACCATAAATCACAAATCCTATCATAAATTGCAAGACACAAAATATCCCCTTTTTCAAACCATAAAATCGGCCAATAAGTGTCTTGCCATGCTGAATTTTTCAGCATGTGCATTATGGAATAAAATTCAGATTATTTACCATTTTTCTTTGAATTTTTATCATAAAAATGAATCAATCATATATGGTAAGTCTTGCTAACAACTGATGAATGAACTTGGACACAAAAAGTGTAAAATTCGGCCACCACAACCTTCACACATGCTGAAAAATTTCAGCATGTGTGATATGTAAAATATCACACTTAATTACCTTACATAATATTCAAATCATTTCCATAACATCTTCAATTAATCCTTTAATAAAAAATTGACAAAATATGTTATCTTAGCCATGAAGAAATCGGCCAAGATATGTGTAGTATGCTGAAATTTTCAGCATGTGACATAAGAGAGGTATATGGTGAATACTTACCTTTTGTAGCTTCTCTCTTTGATTCATCAACATTGTATGATTGATCCTTGACCAATCAACATGCCAAAAAGGCTCCACATGTGCTCCATCTCAGCTGTAGGAACGTTGAAATGTGTATGTATATGTGCTGAAATTTATTTTTGCTAACTTTGTAAAATAGTGCACATTTAATAATACACACATGTAATATTCCAATCAGCCCTAAATTTAATTTTCTAGAACACTTTAAGATGTATATTATATGTAAAAAGTGTCCAGATACGTGTCACATGATGGTCAAGAAAAACGTTCCATGTTAAGTGCGTAGAAAACCGAATTTTCGATATTTATCGATTACCATTTTTCTCTAATTTAAATTCCAACTTTTGCACATGATATATATTATGTTATACATAATATACATAATATATACTTTAAATCTCAGCACTTGGCTGATTTAAAGTGGTACCATAAACATGTGACAAAATTAAAATTAGAATCTTCACATTTTGGCCTAAATGTGGGGTGATTTGTGTGTGCCAACATGGAAAGTATTTTTGGCTGATCATACCATGTGTAGCACGAAATTCTCATCAATTTTTGATGTATATGGGCTGACCATTTATTTATGGCAAGTACGTGACACGTTGGCGAAGTTTCGGTATTCATCCGATACGACAAATTTCGGTTTAGAACCTTTTATCGAGTCGTATTTAATTTGTCATCACCATATCTTATATCATATGATAAGACCTGAATATACTCATAAATATGAGTTAAGTATAGTGGTGTGACGTTAACGTACGTACGTAAGATATATAACGTGTCGGTAGTACGTTGGAATACATGTGTATGTGCCTTTTAAAATAAATCTGAAAATATATAGTTTATATATATAAATGGCGTGTGAAATTTAAATGTGGGGAGGAGGAGAAGACTTTCCTTCCTTAGCCTTGTTGCCTTTGTGCCTTTTCCAAATGAATCTTCCTTTAATGAACTACTTAGTTTATTAAACTAAGTACTTCACTTAATGAACTACTTTAGTTCATTAATGGTGGCACCTGAAAATAGTATAAACTCAACAAATGTTCGCCATATGATGTAAGCTTTAATGCTTCATGGCTCGTTAGTACGGCAACATAATATATAAGCTAAATAAGGCAAGTAATGGCAAGTTATCATGCATACATGTACACTTATGCACGTTTGTATATATATATAATATTCAAATTTCTTATTTTGAAATCACTCAAACCCTCTTGTTTCTACAATCTCCTCCTTTTGATGATTTTCAAAATAACTAGTGTACATGATTTAAGTGCTATCTCTCCCCCTAGAATTATGCACAGATTTGAAATTTGAATTTCGAATTTCAAATCCGGCTCCCCCTTGATTCATACAATTAAGATCAATCAGTGATCAATCAGTCTCTCCCCCTTAAATCATACTTCTCTCTCCCCCTTTATTTTGGAAAGTTAATCAAAAGATTCCTGTCAAAAAGGAAAGTAAATCAAATAATATCACATTAAATCACATCAACGGGAATCATGCCTAATTTAGAGCGGAGAGATTCATATATGGCTTGATTTAAGGCCTTTGTAAATATATCCGCTACTTGTGATTCTGTGCGTACGTGATTTATGACAATATTACCATTGTTAACGTGATCACGAAGAAAGTGATAGCGAACTTCTATATGCTTAGCCTTAGAGTGTAACACGGGGTTCTTGGACAAATTTATTGCACTCATACTATCACAATATATAGGAATTTTATTTACGGTAATTCCAAAGTCCGAAAGTTGTTGTTTTATCCACAACAACTGTGTGCAACAAAGGCTAAGAGCCATATACTCAGCCTCAGTAGTGGACAAAGCAACACTTGCTTTTTTTTGGAAAACCATGAAATAAGGGAATTTCCTATAAATTGGCAAGTTCCGCTCCTGCTTTTTCTATCTATCTTGCAGCCGCCATAATCTGCATCAGTGTAAGCATGTAAGTCGAATGTAGAATCCTTATCATACCAAATACCTAAGGTGGGCGTGTGCTTAATTAACGGAATATTCTTTTTACCGCATTTAAGTGTGACACCTTAGGTTGACTTTGAAAACGAGCACACATGCATACGCTAAACATGATGTCAGGACTACTAGCAGTTAAATATAGTAAAGAACCTATCATAGATCGATATAATCCATTATCAACGTCTTTACCATGTTTGTCTTTGTCTAATTTAGTAGTAACACTCATAGGCGTGGGGGATGGTTTCAAATTTTCAAAATTGAACTTCTTGATCATGTCATTTACATACTTAGCTTGGCTTATATGAATTCCTTTACTCGTTTGCTTAATCTGCAAGCCAAGAAAATAATTAAGTTCACCAACCATAGACATTTCAAATTCAGCTTTCATACATTTTTAAAAATCTTTAACGAGTCTATGTGAGGTAGAACCGAAAATCATGTCATCTACGTAGATTTGAATAATAAGTAAATCTGATTTTTCTTGTTTCAAAAACAGTGTACTATCTATAGTACCACGTTTAAAATTATTTTCTAAAAGGAAAGTAGCAAAACGATCACACCATGCTCTCGGCGCTTGCTTTAGGCCATATAGTGCTTTCTTTAGTTTGTACACGTGATCTGGATGTTTCAAATCTTCAAAACCGGGTGGTTGCTTCACGTATACTTCTTCTTGTATGAATCCGTTTAGAAAAGCGCTTTTGACGTCCATTTGATACAATTTAAATCTTTCATGCAAGCAATAGCAAGTAAAAGTCGTATAGCTTCTAAACGTGCTACGGGTGCAAATGTTTCATCGTAGTCTATTCCTTCTTCTTGATTATATCCTTGAGCTACGAGTCTTGCTTTATTTCTAACGACCTTGCCTTCTTCATTCATTTTGTTCCTGAATACCCACTTTGTGCCTATTATTATCTTATCTTGTGGTCGTGGCACTAAATCCCATACATCATTTCTAACGAATTGATTAAGTTCGTCATGCATAGCATCAATCCAAGATGAATCACTCAAAGCATCATGCACATTTTTGGGCTCAATTTCAGAAATCATAGCATGAAATTCATTTATTTCATCCGAAGTGATTCTTCTACGTGGTCGCACACCGTGAGTGATGTCGCCTATGATGAGATCATGTGGGTGATCTCTATGCCATCTTGGTTGATTATTTTCTAAGTTATCATGCATTTCTATATGATCATGGATTTCTAGTGGCTCATTCATCTCATGCATATCAAAAGAATCATTATCTTCATCCACAACGGGTTTCAATTCAAAATCATCGTCATATTCCTTATCTTTATCAATCTCTCTAAATTCATTGAATTTAACATGAATAGATTCTATGATTTGTCTAGTGAGAGGATCATAACATCTATATGCTTTTGAATTTATGGAATACCCAACAAAAATGCACTCAATTGATTTGGATTCAATCTGGGCAATTTATTTTCGCAAAGCATGGTTCTAGCGATTTCTTGTAGTGTGCGATTCTTTCTTTCTACTACTCCATTTAATTGTGGAGTTCTAGGTGGCGAAAACTCATGTTTAATTCCTTTTTCTTCACAAAGTGAAATCATCTCTTTATTTTTAAACTCACCGCCTCTATCGCTTCTTATTCTTTTCACATTTACGCCGTATTGATTTTCAAGTTGTTTAATTAATTTAGCAATTCTCTACGGCGCTATCATCTTTATGTGCAAGAAATAAAGTCCAAGTATAACGAGAGAAGTCATCAACAATCACGCATGCATAGTGACGCCCACCAAGGCTTGTAGTGCGACTAGGACCAAACAAATCGATATGCAATAGTTCTAGTATTCTAGTCGTGCTTATCTCATTTTTAGGCTTAAGTGACTCACGTGTTTGTTTGCCCTTTATGCAAGATTCACACAACTGAAAGTTGTCTAAATCAAGCGTAGGCAATCCCCGTACTAGGTTCTTCGTTGTAATTTTTCTAGTGTAGAAATACCTATGTGTCCTAAACGTCTATGCCACAAATTCACATTGGGTTCATTTGACATAAAACATTTAACTTTAGTGTCTACTACATCATCACCATAGATCCAGTGTAAATATATTTCCTTCACGTTTTCCTTTTAAAATGGTTTTCTCTTTTCTTTTCTTTATTTATTTATATATTGCAATAAGGGTGAGTAAAACACACATTGAAGCCATTGTCCAACAAATTGAGAAATACTAAGAAGATTGTAAGATAAGTTGCTTACCAAAATACGTTGGAGATTTGAAGTGTATTCGGATTGCCAATCGTACCTTTTCCAATGATCTTGCCTTCATTGTTGTCACCAAAGGTCACGGATCCGCCTTTTGTGACCTTCTTTAATTTAGAAATAGGCTCGGGTCACCCGTCATGTGCCTCGAGCAACCACTGTCAAGGAACCACTTTATTGATGTGTCTTTCGATGAGTGGTCTCCCTGCAATGTGAAAAGGTGATTTAGGTACCCTTTTAATTTTGGGTCCTTTCGAGTTAGTTAATCACCTTTTGGTAAAGGTACCTTTCGGTACCCATACTTGGGTGATCCTTCTTGGTCTATCAAATGGCAAGAATGTGAAGGTGCGATATAATATACATGTGGTGCATGTACTTTGGGTCTTTGCCCAAGGACTCCTCTATACTCATTGAATGAAGACACTTTTGATATGTCCTTGTGTGTGCGTAGTGCGTGGATGATATGTATTTCGTGTATGCATTGTTCTTTTCTTCTCATATCTATATGGTACAACGTTATATTTCACATGATATGAGGGAGTGGGGCGTGTGGAAGGGGGCGCTTTTTGCATCATCTTAGACGCCACTTGAAGCTTAGGGGTGTCTACTTTCTTAGACACAACAAACTTGGTTGGTTTGGTTGATACATCGTTTATCAACGTATCCCAATCCAGTTTTGTCACTGTCATGCTTTGCGATAATATGATGCGATGCAGCATGTTTGACCCTGTATCAAATTGTTTCATCATTTTCTCTAAATTTGTATTCCTTGATTTCAAATTTGAAATCTCGGATTTCATTTCATTATTTTGAGAAGTTAATGATGAGATCTCGGTTTTCAATGCAGTGATGACACATGAAGACTCTTTCTTTGAATCGCTTAATTGAGCGACAAGATTCTCGTTAGAGGATTCTAACAGTTTCTTGTCTTCAATTAAACGTTTCTTTTCTTTTGCGAGAGTCTTAGTAAATTTATGTAATTCAAGATACTGACTAAAAAGATCATCATAAGAAGGTTCAGAGTCAGAGTCAGAATCAGATGATACCTCATTAGATGCCTTTGAAGCAAAGCAAACTTGAGCGGTCTCCTCTTCGGACTCAGTTTCAGAGTCTGATGAGTCACTCCATGTGGAGGCCTTTAGTGCACGTTTCCTTTGTTTAGGATCTGAGACGAGTCTATTTTTGTTCTGCTCCTTGTCAGGGTACTTATTAGTTTGCTTTTCTTTGTTTGGGCAGTCATATGATAAGTGTCCGAGTTTGCCGCATTCATAACATTTAATGTCCTTATCATTTGACTTGTTTTTATTTCTCTTAGATGTAGTGCCCTTGTTTTTATTTCTAAATGACTTTCTCATGAATCTTCTTAGTCCTTTAGCCAATAGGATTAAATCATCATTATCTGATTCGGAATCACTATCATCTACGTGATCGGAGGGAGGGGAGACGTATTCATTTGATTTAAAAGCAATTGGCTTACCTTGTTTAGATGATTCCGATTTCCAAATAGTAAGTTTGTTTTCATAAACTTTGAGTGAGCCAATAAGTTCTTCCATTTTTATTGATTTTTTCCTTGCTTTCTTCTATAGCAGTCACTTTAGGGTCCCATTCCGAAGGAAGGCTTCGTAGGACTTTCTGAACCTTTTCCTGCGTAGTAAAAGCCTTACCAAGAGACTCAAGAGAGTTATAGATGTTAGTTAAACGAAGATCCATATCTACAATCGACTCATTAGGCAACAATTTAAAAGACTCAAGAGTAGACATGAGCATATTGATTTTTGACTATTTTACTTGACTCGTGCCTTCGTGTTTCATTTCTAGAATTCTCCACATTTCTTGTGCACTCGAACAATTTGACACATAACTAGACTCATTCTTACTTAAACCATTTAAGAGTAACTGCATGGCCTTAGCATTCATACTCAGTTTTTTTATCTTCACTAGTATAGTCTTGTCTCGTTTTAACGACCTCTAGTGTGACTCCATTTACAGTGGATAATTAGACGGGACATATGGACCATCTTCAATTATTGACCAAAGATCTATATCTATAGCCATAAGAAAAAGTTTCATCCTAAGTTTCCATTGAATAAAAGACTCACCGTCAAAGAGTGGAGGCCTTTGGCTCGACATACCTTCTTGTTCGGTTTTGAGATTTGTGGATGCCATCTCACTGAATCGTTGGATTCCTTGTAGTGAGTATTCCTGCGCTCTGATACCACTTGTAGGATCTGCAAGGCACCACTAGAAGGGGGGTTGAATAGATGGTGCGGAAAATATGGTTTTTAAAATTTCTTTAAACCTAACCACTTCAAGTTCTGAAAACAGATTCTGTTTTCAGGACCAGTTTTAAAACGTTTTTAAAACTAGGTTAGAGGTCTCCAAAAATTATGAAATTTTGAGAGAACTTAGCCTCAGATGTTATGAGGTTCCCCTAAAAATTTCAAATCAAAATTCAACCTTTAACCCCTTCAAAAACCGTTGGCACTCAGATTGTGCAAATCTGCCAGAAACGGTAGATGGTTTTGAAAAATTAATTCCTATTTGTGTGAACGTCCAAATGATCTGAAAATTTGACCAATAACTCTTACACACTATATTTAAATGGGTTGAAACAGTTTTGGAAAATTCTTTTGGGAAGTAGGTCAAATACAACCAAAGTCTCAACCTTTGCAAGTCTAAAATCAGACTGCATAGTCTCAGAACTTTTGATGTTTGATTGACTTATACTTGTCCAAAAGGGTTGAAACTTATGCCAAATTAACCCTAGAACATGCAGGTATGTTTCTGGAAATTTTTATAATTTTTGGAAATCTTTTACTATTTTTTCGAACGTAACAAAACGGATAAACAGTGCTGAAACTGAAAAGTAAATGCTGAAAGTAAATTGCACCGAGATTTTTATACTGGTTCGGTTATAAACAACCTACTCCAGTCTTCAAGGAACACCTTCCTTGGTTCACACTATTCACACACACAACACACCTTACCACAGGGTTGATAGAGTTACACCTTAACTCCAACCCTTTACAAACCTTGTATTGCTAGTACAATTAGCACGAACACCACCACCTTGCTAGAATGAAGATTGATCACACCTTGATCAATCTTTTACAAAGATGAGTGAATGGTGGTTTTATGAAGCCTATTCAAGATTGAAAGATGTAAAGTACAATAGGCTTCTTACAAGAAAAGAGAGAAAGAAAATGTAGGAGAAAAGAAGCTTGGCAATTTGATCACTTTAGAATGCAATTCTTGGTGTTGTTTTGTTTGTTCTTCTCTTCTCTCCTTATAGCATATCAGCCGTCCCTCTATGCCATCTCTCCCTCTTGAAAATTTCCTTTTAAGTGCTTTAGAGAGTGTAAGACATCATGGTGACAATGCTTTGTTTACTTGGCATCATTCTATTGGACCATCATTTAGTCTTCGCTTACTTGACACCTCTTTATTGGCTCAATGTTGTCATCATTTGATGACTTGGAAAATCTGAAATAATCACTTAATATTTGCCAAAAAATCAACCATTAAGTCATACCATAAATCACAAATCCTATCATAAATTGCAAGACACAAAATATCCCCTTTTCAAACCATAAAATCGGCCAATAAGTGTCTTGCCATGCTGAATTTTTCAGCATGTGCATTATGGAATAAAATTCAGATTATTTACCATTTTCCTTTGAATTTTTATCATAAAAATGAATCAATCATATATGGTAAGTCTTGCTAACAACTGAAATGAACTTGGACACAAAAGAGTGTAAAATTCGGCCACCACAACCTTCACACATGCTGAAAAATTTCAGCATGTGTGATATGTAAAATATCACACTTAATTACCTTACATAATATTCAAATCATTTCCATAACATCTTCAATTAATCCTTTAAAAAATTGACAAAATATGTTATCTTAGCCATGAAGAAATCGGCCAAGATATGTGTAGTATGCTGAAATTTTCAGCATGTGACATAAGAGAGGTATATGGTTAATACTTACCTTTTGTAGCTTCTCTCTTTGATTCATCAACATTGTATGATTGATCCTTGACCAATCAATATGCCAACAAGGCTCCACATGTGCTCCATCTCAGCTGTAGCAACGTTGGAATGTGTATGTATATGTGCTGAAATTTATTTTTGCTAACTTTGTAAAATAGTGCACATTTAATAATACACACATGTAATATTCCAATCAGCCCTTAATTTAATTTTCTAGAACACTTTAAGATGTATATTATATGTAAAAAGTGTCCAGATACGTGTCACATGATGGTCAAGAAAAACGTTCCATGTTAAGTGTGTAGAAAACCGAATTTTCGATATTTATCGATTACCCATTTTTCTCTAATTTAAATTCCAACTTTTTGCACATGATATATATTATGTTATACATAATATATATAATATACTTTAAATCTCAGCACTTGGCTAATTTAAAGTGGTACCATAAACATGCGACAAAATTAAAATTGGAATATTCACATTTTGGCCTAAATGTGGGGTGATTTGTGTGTGCCAACATGGAAAGTATTTTTGGCTGATCATACCATGTGTAGCACGAAATTTTCATCAATTTTTGATGTATATGGGCTGGCCATTTATTTATGGCAAGTACGTGACACGTTGGTGAAGTTTCGGTATTCACCCGATACGACAAATTTCGGTTTAGAACCTTTTATCGAGTCGTATTTAATTTGTCATCACCATATCTTATATCATATGATATAAGACCTGAATATACTCATAAATATGAGTTAAGTATAGTGGTGTAACGTTAACGTACGTACGTAAGATATATAACTGTCAGTAGTACGTTGGAATACATGTGTATGTGCCTTTTAAAAAAAATCTGAAAATATATAGTTTATATATATAATGGCGTGTGAAATTTAAATGTGGGGAGGAGGAAAGACTTTCCTTCCTTAGCCTTGTTGCCTTTGTGCCTTTTCCAAATGAATCTTCCTTTAATGAACTACTTAGTTTATTAAACTAAGTACTTCACTTAATGAACTACTTTATTTCAATAATGGTGGCACCTGAAAATAGTATAAACTCAACAAATGTTCTCCATATGATGTAAGCTTTAATGCTTCATGGCTCGTTAGTACGGCAACATAATATATAAGCTAAATAAGGCAAGTAATGGCAAGTTATCATGCATACATGTACACTTATGCACGTTTGTATATATATTATATATATATATATATATATATATATATTCAAATTTCTTATTTTGAAATCACTCAAACCCTCTTATTTCTACATCCTTTACCTGTCTATCTGCAAAACTGATAGATAGAGGGGGTGAGCGACATACATCGCGCAGCAAGTAGCCCGACTATATTTACTACGGGATTATACACAGAGAAGCAAGTGTAAATAAAAATAAATAAATAATAGAATATAAAATAGCATGTTTCTCTTTGCAAATAAATTTACCTTTCGCCCTTCCTGTACAATCAAGCACATAAAGCACATGCAACTAAGTCATCGTACACACAAGTCAGTACATGGTATGACGTCACCTAGTAGGTACCCGTTTCTGTCCGATACGGAACGAGCATACAAAATGGTATATACACATAATCACATAATTCAAGTAACAACATATAGGCATAAAATATAAATAACTGCGTAAAGTAAGTCACTCTACATAATAATGCGCAACTTCATGATGCATGTCCTAACTTCTATGTGTCGCACGCAACAAAAATCATGTCATGCGCTATGTACATATTTTTACCGTGCAATGCATGATCCTCCGGGGTTGTTGGGTGCTACCGTAGCTCTTCCACTACAGTCCACCGTTCCAGAGTACTACTGTAGCTCTTCCACTACAGTCCACCATGAGTGCTGCTGTAGCTCTTCCACTACAGCTCACTATTCTGTTTCTCTTTTTTTTTCTCTTTTTCTTGGTGCTACTGTAGCTCTTGACTACAGCCCACCATCACACGCCTCTTAGGCCAAATGCAATGCACGTGCCATGAATGCAATGCAAATTTCACTTTCCGGTCTTTCGTTGCATCATTCATGCTTTTTCCCATATTTCCCATATTTTTCCGTTCACCATTTTCATTTAGTTTTAATTCTATTTTATCTCCTACGTATAAGTATACTCACGTATATGTCCGCGCCCATACACGTGTATATACGCGCTTATACTTATGCGTTTTGCCCTCAAATCACCAAAAAATCCCAATTTTTAAAATTGTTTTTCTCCTTTTTTTGCGACAAAAACCGTAACTTCCGTTTAATTCGTTTTCTTCTGATTCAACTCATCGTTTCTCATCATAATTCATCAACTTTTAACATCTCATACCAGATTCATAATCACGGCTGTAATCATGCTCAAATCTGTCAAATACACGTTGAAATCACATAATTCCGAAAATCATCAAATAATCCATATTTATTTTACCTTAATATAAATACACATATATGCATTGCACAAACGCTGCTCTAGGCAGCGGCTATCTCCCTCAATACTAATCTCACAGCACGTAAAAATAAAAGAACACAGCAAGGTCACATGCACACAAAACTTACATACATGTAACTCACATGAAAGCCCATTTACAATTTTGCATATTCATCAATGTTTTACCAGCGGCCCATATGAAATTAATTCAACAAGATTCATGTATCTTTCATACGTATATATACATAAGCGATACATGTATACAACAAATACATGCGTATATACATCAATCAATCAATGCAAATCACAATTATGTATACATGATCCGATTTGATACGAAAATAGCATAATAACTTCGAAAAACATAGCAAATATAGCAAGAATACTTGCCTTTAGCATTAATTAAACGACACATATGAAGAATCGGGATGCAAGCGGTCAAGAATTTGGCTCCAACTCCTTTGTTCTAGCTGCAGTCGAATGGGATTTCTTGGGGGTTGGGGACTGCCGTTTGTGTGCACAGGTTACTCCCACAGTAAGGCCCAGAGAAGTCGTAAAAGTCCAGGGAATATGAGAATCAAATGATGCTTTTGCTGATAGACATACAAGGGCCACAGATAAAAGGAAGGAAACAAAGGACAAGGAGAAGCTGGTTCTCGCCGTGAGAAATTCTGGGGGCAACAGATTCCCCTGTTCAATGTCTCCCTGAATGTAATCTTCTCCTTTTACTGCACTCTTGGATCTACTTTCCATAAACATCTCCCTTTTTTTTCTTTCTGTTGCTAGCGGCAAAGAAAATACAGGCTTGGGGTGGGAGGGGCTGTAGAATATGGTAGGCTGTAATTTGTTTTGTATAGGTTATGTATATATAGATATAGTTTAGTATAATCCTAGTGTGATTAGGACTTGTATTTAATGAGAATGGAAGATGATAATATGAATGGTAAAATACTTCATACTGTATTTCCACCACAACAACCTTTTCAAATTGGAAAAGAAAATGAAATAAGACATTTTACTACTTTTCAAAAATTATTAGATAATAATACTCTTTCAATTACAATTGCTCATATTAATATGATATTAACACAACAAAATTATAGTAATTTGTATATGGTTGTGTTAGGAGAACAATTAAAAGATATAAATAATAAGATAGATAATATTTTATCATATGTAAA
>AP025046.1:27661228-27791801 GCA_036186865.1 Eustoma russellianum
CCTACTATTCAACCTCCTCCAGATATAAAAGATTTTTAAATTAAAATCAACTACTGATTTAGAAAAAATTACTAGAAGATAAATTTAAAAATCTTAAATTAAGTACTCTTGAAGAAGAATTTGAAGAATTAATGAGTGATAAAGAAAATCATCCTAAAATAATAGATGATGAGATAAATAAATTAAGATATAAATTTGCGGATAGGCCAACTCAAAGGAAATATTATTATCCAAGACCTACTCCTCAAGATATATACTTGAAGAAGAAGAATATATAATAAATAATTCATATCATGGGAGATCTATTATGAATGGAACATAGATGGATTTACAGAGAGACAATATAATGTTTCCATAATGTTAATGTATAGTACAATTTGTAAAACAAATAATAATTCTGATAAAGTAGTAGCTAATATGTTAATATCAGGATTTACAGGCCAATTAAAAGGATGGTGGGATAATTACTTATCTCCCCAAAGTAAAGCAGAAATATTTAATAATATTAAGGTAGAAGATGGAGTACAAACTGAGAATATAGTTTATACTCTTATAATTAATATAATAGAACATTTTACAGGCAGATGGTCTGATAATTCTGAGACTCTTAGAACTTTATTACAAAATCTAAGATGTAGAACACTTACCTCATTCAGGTGGTAAAAGATACATTTTTAAGTAGAGTAATGGAACTTCCAGAGTCTAATAGTACTCATTGGAAATCAAAGTTTATAGATGGATTACCTCCTTTATTTGCAGAAAGAGTTCGAAAGAATCTTCGCAAAGGAGAAGTAAGTATAAATTATGATTTATACTTATGGCAAGTTAATAGGAACTTGTATCCAAGAAGGTTTAGCCTTGTGTAATGAAATTAAGCTAAATCAACAAATAAAAAAATATTCTTTGAATGAAAAAAGACAATTAGGTCAATTTTGTGCTCAATTTGGATTAGAAGATCACTTAGATAAAAGTGATAATAAAAATAAGAAATTTCGATCTTCTCATAAATTTCAAAAAGAAAAAAAAAAGAGAAGAAGAAAAAGAAAAAGAATGAAAGATAATATAAGGAAGATATTGGTAATACCAAAAAGAAATATGGTAAAAAATCTAAAGAATATAAAAAATCTTATAAATCATATATAATATGTAAAAAATGTGGACGCCCAGGCCATAAGGCAAATACATGTTGGGTAAAGAAAAAATTAATAGTTTAGAAGATAATAATTTAAAAGATGTTTTATCAAACATTTTATTAAATTCAGACTCAGAAAAGAGTCAGATCAATCTTCTGAATATCCAGAAGATATAATGAGAATTGAAGATGATAGTATATATTCTTCAGAGGAAGAATGTGGTCCTTGTAATAGAGGAGAAACATGTTGTGAACAATCTTCTGATATAGAAGAAGATAAATTATATCAAATTATTTCACAATTTCATGATTTAGAAATTAATGTTTTGACAAATGATATTTTAGATTTGTTAAAATAATAGATGATTCTCAAGTAAAACAAAAATTATATCTTATATCAGTAATAAAGAGAAGCTGAGTCTTCTACCAAGAATATTCAAAGAATAGAACAAACAGAACCTTATACATTATCAGAGGTTAAGAGACAAATGTCTCAAAGAAATAAAATAAAGAATCTGTAGGAATTGCAGAATTAATAATTGAGATTAATAATCAAAACAAGAAATAAAAGAAATAAACAAAATAATTTGTTATTAGAAGAAAGAGTTCAAACTTGAAAAAGGAAAGAAATTCTTTTGAACCTTCTGAAAATATTTTAGAAGGACTAGATGATCAAAAATATTTGTCTATATTAGAAATTGTTACTTCACAAAAATGGTATGTGAAAATTAACTTATTAATAGATGATAAATTTTGTAAGGAATTAGTTGCATTAATTGATAGTGGTGCAGATTTGAATTGTATTCAAGAAGGGTTAATACCTACTAGATATTTTCAAAAAACTACACATTCATTAAGTTCTGCTAGTGGGCAGAAATTACATATTAATTATAAGCTTCCTCAAGCTTATGTATGTAAAGATCAGGTATGTATTCCTGTTAGTTTTTTATTAGTTAAAAATATTACTAACCAAGTAATACTTGGTACACCATTTTTACAAAAGTTATTTCCTATTAAAAATATTGATAGGACAGGATTTATAGGAAATTTCAAAGGAAAAGACATTACTTTTAAATTTATTGCAAACCTTTAACAAGGTTTATAAATAATTTTACAGAATCTGTAAAAGCAAAAGAAAATCAAATAAATTTCTTAAACAAGAAATTACGATATTAACTATAGAAGAAAAATTACAAAATCCTAAATTACAGGATAAAATCAAACTATTGCAGAATGAGTTTTCATTACAAATATGTAATGATCATCCTAATGCTTTTTGGGACAGGAAAAAACATATAGTTTCTCTTCCATATGAAGAGGAGTTTGATGAAAAAACAATTCCGACAAAGGCAAGACCTTGTCAAATGAATTCTGAATATTTAGAATTATGTAAGAAAGAAATATCTTCTTTAATAGATAAAAAATTAATTAAGCCTCAAAGTCATCTTGGTCTTGTACTGCTTTTTATGTAAATAAGCATTCAGAACAAGAGAGAGGGGTTCCAAGATTAGTAATAAAATTATAAACCCTTAAATAAGGTTTTAAAATGGATAAGGTATCCTATACCGAATAAAAAAGATTTATTGGATAGGCTAAATGAAGCACTTATTTTTTCTAAATTTGATTTAAAATCAGGATATTGGCAGATTCAAATAAATGAATCTGATACATACAAAACAGCTTTTACTGTTCCAATAGGACATTATGAATGGAATGTAATGCCATTTGGATTGAAAAATGCACCTTCTGAATTTCAGAATATTATGAATGATATTTTTATTCCTTATAGTGATTTCATTATAGTTTATATAGATGATATTTTGGTGTTTTCTAAGAATATTGAAATACATTTTAAACATTTGAATATATTTAAGAAAATAATTATTCAAAATGGTTTGTTATTTTTAGGCCTAAAATGTTATTATTTCAGACAAAAATAAGATTTTTAGGACATAATATAGAAAAGGGAAAGATTATTCCTATAAATAGGAGTATAGAATTTGCTTCTAAATTTCCAGATAATATTCTGGATAAAACACAATTACAGAGATTTTTAGGAAGTCTAAATTATATTTCTCCTTATTATAAGAATTTGGCAGAAGATACTACTATATTATATGACAGGTTGAAGAAAAATGTTAAACCATAGACTGAAGATCATACTAAAGCAGTTCAGGTAATTAAGCAAAAGGTAACTCATTTGCCTTGTTTGATGTTAGCAAACCCAAATTCTGAAAAAATTATAGAAATAGATGCCTCTGATATAGGATATGGAGGTATTCTAAAATAAATTTCACCTATTGAGAAACAGGAATATCTTGTTAGATTTCATTCAGGAAAATGGACTAATAGTCAAAAGAATTATGCTACTATAGCAAAAGAAATTCTTGCTATTGTGAAATGTGTTCTTAAATTCCAAGACGATTTATATAATGAAAAGTTTATTATAAAAACTGATTGTCAAGCAGCAAAATTTATGTTTAATAAAGATTTTAAACATGATGTTTCTAAGCAGATGTTTGCAAGATGGCAGGCTCATATGGCACCCTTTGATTTTGAAATTCAATACAAGAAAGGGTCAGATAATAGTCTCCCTGATTTTCTTACAAGAGAATATATTAATGACTAATATCTCTCATTTTGCAGATATGTCCCAATGGGGCAGAGGAAGTCCCTCTAATAGGAGAGGACGAGGAACCTACTCTAATAGAGGAGGAAGAGGTGGTGAAATTCTTGGCCAAATTGGTCAACAGAAATTAATTTCTGCAAATATTGCATCTTCATCTTCGAGTAATACTCAAAAAGATGATGATAAGTTATATAAAGAATTTTTAGCTTATAAAGCTTCTCAAAAGAAGGAGGATAATAAACCTTCCGATGTTACAATGGTAACAGAGGAAACTGATGAAGTTTATGATCAAAATTCACATTCTGAAAGTATATTACTTTTGGAACAAAAGGATCTTAAATGGAAAGATCAACCATGGATTTTATTACAAAGATATTTGGATACAGTGTCATACACTGCAGCTTCTTATAAAAATAGAGGATATTATGAGTCTATACTCAAAATCACAGAATCCTGTGAAATTACTCATTTTACAACTGCTAATTCTGCTGTTTATAATTTCAACAAGGTAATAATTAAGCAGATTATATCAGCTGATTCATGGGGAATATCTACCCCAAAAGAAAAGGAGTTTATACACCCAGAAGTTAAAGTTCCAATTAAATATAATTACTGGGATTATGTTGAAGCATTTCATAAAGCTTTCTTATATGAGAATCCAAAAAAAAAGCATTCTTGGTTTTTCAGGATATGTCCTGAGGTATATAAACAAGAAATACCAAATTGGTTATACCAATGGTGGTCCTCATATGGTCCGTCAATAAATATTCTTCCTGAACCATACAAGAGTTTATATACTCAATGGATTGAAATTTCACCAGCCATAATAGAGGCTCAGAATGAAAGAAGCCTCATTACAGGCATGAATACATTACATTTCTTTATGGAATTTGGAATACCATGGATTTGGAAATGGGAAGTGAAAGTTGGTTATACCCCAACAAAATATTCCGTCATTAAGAAGAATTTTCTATACAAAATTCTGGAAGAAAATGCTTAATAAGACAGAAGAAGGAATTGTTGAAGGACAACAAACATTGGATAATATCCAAAAAACTTTGGTGATATATCAAACTCAAATGGAGGAAAGGAAAGATTATTCCAGCCCATTTCAACAAATAATGCAAAAAAATGAAGATGGTGAAAGGAGATCATATAAATCTCTCTAAGGAAGAAATTATATCTTCATACTTCGAAGAAATTAAGAAAGATTTAATGAGAAATCTTCAGAAGGATAATGACTCCAGTTCAGATGTATCTATGTCTGGCACATATCAAGATAAGGATGTATTAGCTGGAGAATCTCAAGATGAAGAGGATAATGATGATCAGATGCAACAGATGGTGGATGCAATGATGACAAATATTCGTCAACAAATTGATAAAGAAATTGCCTAAAGACAAATAATTGAAGAAATGGTAGACATATGGGTCCTACCATAAAGACTTTTTGTAAAGGCAATTATTCCTTTTTGGCATTATACTGGCCATTATTGTAACATTTGATTTCATGTAAATTTCATTTACATTTTATTTGAGTTTTAGTATAGAATAGATTTCATTTGAAGTCCGGGAATTTGCCTATAAAAAGAGGTCATCCCCCATTTGTAAAGACACACTTTTCAGATATTCTCTTCCTGTTTTTTGTATACAACTCTTTGTGAATAAGAATTTGGGAGATTGTTCGTGATCCGCTTGGAGTTTTTCAGTCTGAGGTCCATTTCTTTCCATTTCTTTCTTTTTTCTTTCTATTTATCTTAATTTTGTTTTGCACTTAGCCTAATGGAAGGCTAAGAATTTATGTGTTGAACTATGTTGTATGATTAATTTATTTGATATGTAATGAACAACGATCATATATACATCATGAGTGTGCCAGGGGGTGTTCATACCCTTAATCCCTTCTGGGATGTCTGGATTTGTAAGCTCTGTGACGGAATTGATCGGTTAAAAAAAATAAAAAAATATAATTAATAATAAAATGAATTTGTTAAATTATTTGTTGTTGAAGGAAAGGTTATAGATGTGATCAGGCTGGATCTATTTTAATCTCTCGAATTTGCGGGAGCCGTTTTTAGCCGATTGAGTTAATGGCGTTTTAAGGGCAAGACTGCGTACTGAGAGATTAGAAATAGATTCCATTGCCAGATTATATCTATGTAAATTTATCCTGAGCCTTTGAATAAATTATTTAATAAGATTGACTGTTTTGTTGTTTTGTTGTTCGTCTTTATTGTTTGTTTTATTAGTTTGTTTTCATTGTTTTGTTTTTTTATAGCTCATAATCTGGCGGTGAAGCTTGGGGCTGCGTGGTCAGGATTGTCGCTGGCGAGTGTGAGGGATTATGTACTTCTGTCACCGTTAACTGTTTTGAGTAAATCTGAAGCTGATAGACCAAAAGATGTTTTTTGAATTGGGAGCTGATTGACAGGTCTGATCTCCTCCACTCCTTTGTTTTCAAAATTATATACAAGGCAAAGGGAGGCTAAGAATTAGAAAAGAGATGCTAATTACGCTTAACATTAATTTTATTTACTTTGTTAACAATTACTTATTTTGATAAAAATGGCATCCAGCTAATTAAAATTAAATTATTTTGCTATTTTTTAGACTGAAATTGATTTTCTATTTAAAGCACTATTATAGACTAGTAAATAAATAGACACTAATTAGTTCTAACTAACCATCACCAACTAAACAGTAAGGTTGAAATTCTTACGTTATAGGAATCTAGTCTTCCGAAATAATTTAAAATATTTGATGCTGCGGGGCGATGTAACTCAAACACTAATCCGCACAAAACCGCCAAATATGTCAAACGGATCTGTCAAATAAAATATTTAGAAATGACATATTGAGTTTGAGTCCGAAAATTGAATCATGTTAATTTGATGGGTCATTCAAGCTCCGTCTTCAAACACCGCCCATCGGAAAACACACGCTAACAAAGTAAATGATGTAAGTTGATAAAACGTAAATGATGTAAGTTGATAAAAATAATGCAAAAGACACACACATTTTTTTATATATATATTAACATGTATTTGCATGTTATAATTTTATGATGTTAATTGGAATGATTTTATTAATTAGCTCACATGTATGATACTACTTGTCCGTTATAATTTTATAATTTAAAACGGATTATGATCATAGTTTCGAATAGAGATAGCAACTTAATGTTTTAATGGGACATTTCATCACAAATTTAGGTAGTTGGGGGACGACTAATCATCCATTGATAAATCCATTTGGCCCAAACATGAAAGTAATTGAAACTTGCGATCGACTGGATTTTGTGGTGCTGGGGAAGCTGATCTCCTCAAAGAACAGCGCGGAAGAGTATGCCGTGAAATTGAAGAATTGAGGGAAATGTTTAGTACTTGGAGTTTTGAAGGTCACAACATGGGCTTTTCACGATAGATCCAAATTCAGAATCTTCAAAGGCTTTGATACAAGAAATCAAGTGTTTTATTGCAGAAAATTGAGCAATGCTTATAGCCAATGATGTTAGAAATTTGTATTTTGATCGGTGTGACATAATTTAAATGAATAATAGTACAAGTCCACGTCTGGAAAGAGAAAACATGGAAGGAGGCATCATACACATGTCTTGAAACATCATAAAATTATTAGTTGAACCATTATTTTCAGTTTTATAGGTCGTCACTCGTTATCTATCCAATCTTATAAAAGTGATGTCATGTAATAAACACATGGCAACATATGGAGAACATGAACACTAGTCATGACGACGTCTACTTGCAAGGTGCACCTCAAACGAAAATGGCACCTAAAATGAGAGGAATTTGGCAATAGTGAATTTCAGCCACAGGAGGTATGATTGACTTATTTTTTTTTGGGATACAACTTGCGATCTCATCGGGGAAAAAAGGATAATCTTTTCAGATACTCTATTTGATGAAAAGACAAATTAGTTAAGGCTGTATGTCCCAACTTTTGTAGCCCGATTACTGGGAGGGGAAGTTTAGGTGACACTAAGATGCTTTACTTTGCCTGCTACCCTAACGCGTTGTTGCTCTTTGTTCAGAACTTCTGGAAGAGAAACATATTGTGATGTACTTCAATTTTTTGTCAATAATCATTTTTTCTTTTGAATGCTTGCAGGTTGTGTTTGACCTTTGAGCAGCTCTGAGATAACTTTGCAAGGACATAATTGTTATTACTGTAATCAGAGAAAGTGCACTGTGTGCATGTGAAATAAACTGAAAAACAAAAACGCAAGCAAAAACCGAGGCGAGCGTAAGGACTCCTGTCCTTAAGACGAATTGCTCCGGTATACTGTGCCCAACCGGATGGAACAAACGTCTCCCAGGATACAACGGTTTCAGTTCATACGAGCGGCACTACAGCGTAAGAACTTCGACGAACCTGTTAAAGGTGTACTGATTTCTCGAGAATGCAATGCAGAATGCTTGTAGAAGAAAGATTGCTTTACTGTTTGTAACAGTGTATCTCGTATGCATGCATGTTGCAGTATATATAGATAGAGGGTGGTTAAAGGAGGTTGAAGGAGGTTGAATGTAAGAACAAATCTGGACCGTTGGATCAAAACAGTTACGATCTCCACCGTTAGATCGTAATCTTTGTCTGAACAAACGTAAGCCGTTGGATCAGTAAACCGAAGATAAGATCAAATCTGGAGCGTTGGATCAGCAACCGCGATCAACCGCAGATAAACCGTAGGATCAGACTTGATCTGCACCGTTGGATCACGCGATCAACCGCACCATAGGATCAGACTTGATCTGCACCGTTGGATCACCGCAGATAAATCGTAGACCGTAGGATCAAGTAATTATTTTTCTGGAAAAATTTAAAAGAAATTTATCCAAAAAGATAAGAACCCCGGGCGAACCACGAGCCACGAGCCCGAGCCAAGCCGAGCCGGGCGGGCGGGCGGCGGCGGCACGCGGCGCGCGCGTGTGTGGTGAACCTTGCCTGAGCTGCGTCCTGACTCCGTCAGAAAACTTCTCATGCCCAAGGACACATTTTAGAAAGCTCCAACTTGTAACTTATATGGTGGCCTTTCTCTCTCAAGTGGGCAATGTGGTATACAAGCAAATTAGTGATGTGTTCACTCCTCAAGAGGCCATATCACCAATTTTCTAATTTCTACCAATTTTACTCCAACTTTGAGCATTAATTTCTCATTCACCCGGTATCGGAATCGAGTGATTCAAAAGCCAAAAATCATCTACTCGTTACGTAGATAATTTAGAAATTTTTAGTTTCTGTTTTTGATTAACGAACACTAATCATAATTAAGCTCAAAGTATGGTGGTTGTCAACTTTTGATAAACCCACTTGCAATCCAACCTTTTCCCATTTCATTTCTCCAACAATCTCCCACATGAATGAAAATTAATGCAAATGTGAATGCAGACTCTATCGAGAAATCAGACAAAGAAATGTTGCATCAGAAGAGGTAGCTTCTGGCCTTGAACCTTTCTTAGTGATGTACCATTGGATCCACTCAGCTGGGTAGTGACCTGATGTCTTGAACTATCAGCCTTTATTATGAACCTAGACAATGATACTCACACAACATTTCCTTTAACAACCCCTTTTGGTTCTCATGGTTGTGTTCATTATGGCCATGAACAACCCCGGTTTCAGAAAGTGTTTTTAGAGAATTCTTGCCTATCAGAATTCTCATAGAAGCGGCCCCACTTCACACTTACATAGGTGATTCCTATCAAGAGTATTCTGCCATACCCCACTTGATTTATCAAGATATAGGGACATCATTAAAAGCATTAGCTTAACCTAACGGTTCTCTGCAGATAGCACTTTTGTTTAACGAAATGAGTAAGTGCTAAATGAATCCTCATAACTTAGTTTTCCCATTGAACCAAGATTCTGGGATCTCCAGTCAACAAGGTTGGGTTACCGTTATAAAGATTCATGCTTTGTAGGCTTAAGTCCCATTCCGTTTGTCAACTTTGACATTTGATCTCTAGGTAAAGCTTTTGTAAGCGGATCCGCAAGATTCTCCTTTGATTTTATGTAATCAATGGAAATCACGCCATTAGAGATCAACTGCTTAATGGTATTATGTCTCCGACGTAATGTGTCGTGACTTACCATTATAGATGCTGCTTTGAGCTCGTCCTATAGCTGACTGACTGTCACAATGTATGCTGATAGGAGCAATTGGCTTAGGCCAGCATGGAATGTCTTCTAGGAAATTTCGAAGCCATTCAGCTTCTTCCCCAGCTTTATCGAGTGCTATAAACTCAGCTTCCATAGTTGACCGAGCTATGCACGTCTGCTTTGTAGACTTCCATGACACCAGCACCACCACCTATAGTGAATAAGTATCCACTGGTGGATTTAGAAATCCTTACAATCTGATATCCAGTTTGCGTCGCAATATCCTTCCAATACTGCTGGATATCTTGTGTACTGTAATCCAAGGTTCATTGTGTATTTCAGATATCTCATCACTCTATTTAGAGCTTTCCAATGTTCGTCACTTGGATTACTGGTAAACCTACTCAATTTGTTTACTGAACAAGCCAAGTCAGGTCTTGTACAGTTTGTTATGTACATCAGACTCCCAATGACTTGTGAATACTTTAATTGAGCTACAGGTTCACCTCGGTTCTTCCTCAAGTGTATACTTAAGTCCAGTGGGGTCTTTACAGGTTTTACATCAAGCATATTGAATCGTCTAAGAACAGACTCAATGTAGTGACTTTGAGACATGACCAATCCTTCAGCTATCCTAGAAATTTTAATTCCTAGAATAACATTGACAACCCCCATGTCTTTCATGTCAAAATTTCTCGTTAACATCTTCTTGGTATTCAAGATGATGTCGTGTGTATTACCCATGATTAGCATATCATCTACATAGAGACATACTATCACATAGGCGTTTGATGTGTTTTTGATATAAACACACTTGTCACATTCATTGATCCTGAAACCGTTTAACATCATGGCTTGATCAAACTTCAAATGCCACTGTTTTGGTGCTTGTTTAAGTCCGTACAAAGACTTAACAAGTCTACAAACTTTCTTTTCTTGTCCTGGGACAGTAAACCCTTCAGGCTGTTCCATATAAATCTCTTCTTCCAGCTCGCCATTCAAGAAGGCAGTCTTTACATCCATTTGATGGATCTTTAGGTCGTAGACTGCAGCAATAGCAACTAGCATTCTTATGGAAGTAATCCTAGTTACTAGTGAATAAGTGTCAAAGAAGTCAAAACCTTCCTTTTGTCGATAGCCCTTAGCTACCAACCGGGCCTTGTACTTATCAATGGATCCATCCTCTTTGAGTTTTTTCTTAAAAATCCACTTGCATCCAAGTGGTTTACTCCCTTGAGGAAGATCTACCAGCTCCCACGTGTGATTTTGAAGAATTGATTCTATCTCACTGTTTACTGCCTCCTTCCAGAAGGGAGCTTCTGGAGTTGACATCGCCTGTGAAAACGTTCTTGGATCGTTTTCTACCAAGTATGTTAGAAAATCTGGTCCATAAGATGTAGGTATTCTAGTTCGTTTTCTTTGACGCAGTTCCTCACTTTCTTGAGGAGTCGTCTCACGCACTCGCTTACTAGTGCTTGCTTCTTCGCTGTTTTCGTCTTTCTTTGGAAAGACATTTTCAAAGAACACTGCATTTCTTGATTCCATGACAACATTCTCATGTATGTCAGGAATGTCGGACTTGTGCACCATGAATCGATATGCACTACTGTTAGTTGCATATCCTATGAATATGCAATCAATTGTTTTAGGCCCAATTCTAACTTGTCTTGGTTTGGGTACTGCAACCTTTGTCAGACACCCCCACATTTTCAAGTATTTGTAACTAGGCTTATGGCCTTTCCAAAGCTCGTATGGGGTCTCATCCATCTTCTTTGGTGGTATTCTATTTAAAATGACGTTGGCGGAGAGAATTGCTTCCCCCCACAAGTTTTGCGGTAAGCCCGAACTTATCAACATAGCGTTCATCATCTCTTTCAGAGTACGGTTTTTGCGTTCAGCAATACCATTCGATTGAGGTGAATATGGTGCAGTCGTTTGATGAATAATGCCATGTTCTGAACAGAATTCATTGAACGGTGCATCATATTCGCCACCTCTATCACTACGAATTGACTTAATTCGTTTGCTAAGTTGATTCTCAATTTCATTTTTATAATCTTTAAAAGCATCTAAGGCCTCATCTTTGCTACTTAGCAAATAAACGTAACAGTATCGAGTGCAATCGTCAATAAAAGTCACAAAGTACTTTTTACCGCTTCTTGTTTGCACAAACTTTAAATCACAAACATCTGTGTGAATTAAATCTAACACTTCAGTGTTTCTTTTGATTGAAGGAAATGGTAACTTAGCCATTTTTGCTTCAACACAAACTTGGCACTTTTCATTATTGAAACTTAGTTTGGGTAATAAGTCGAGATTAATCATTCTTTGTAATGACTTATAATTAACATGACCCAAACGTAAATGCCATAAGCATGAAGACTCAAGCATGTAAGCAGAAGTAGAAGCAGTCTTATTAGCCTCATCGGGTGTAGTCTTCGTAGGTACAATAGTTATAACACTAAGTTTAAACATATTGTCCATCAGGTACCCCTTCCCTAGAAATACACCATTCTTAGTCAGAATACATTTGTTACAATCAAATACTAGCCTAAATCCATCCCTGACTAGTAAAGCACCAGAGACTAAGTTCTTGCGAATGTCGGGAACATGCAGCACATCCTGCAACGTCAATTCTTTCCCGGAGGTCATCTTCAGAATCACTTTGCCCGAACCTTCAATCTTCGAGCTATCTTTGTTTCCCATGTACAGCCTTTCATTGTCTTTCGCATGAGAATATTCCTTGAACATTCCCCTGTTTGCACAAACGTGTCTAGTGGCGCCAGTGTCCACCCACCACTGGCTAGGATTACCTACAGCATTACATTCAGAAACAACAGCACACAAGTCCAAATCATCCATTGCACTTACAAGGTTGGCTTTGGCTTTCTTTTGCCTTTTCTTGGGCTTCCTGCAGTCAACTCTACGATGCCCTTGAATTCCACAATTGTAACATTTTCCAGTGAACTTTTTGGCAATCTTCTTGCCCTTCGCGTTCACTCCGACAGAATTTCCTCTCTTCTTTTTCGACGCCTCTGCAACATGAGCTTTTGCATGGCCAGAACTGGAAGACGGCTTCTTGTCTGCCCTTCGATTGTCTTCCTCTATACGGAGTCGGACAATCAAGTCTTCCGAAGACATTTCCTTTCTCTTGTGCTTGAGATAGCTTCGGAATTCCCTCCACGAAAGAGGAAGCTTCTCAATCACAGCAGCAACAAGAAAAGATTCACTGAGGGTCATACCCTCCTCTTTCATCTCAGCAACAAGCATCTGAAGTTCCTCAATTTGAAAAACAACAGTCCTGGAATCTGTCATCTGAAAATCAAGAAATTTTCTAATAATAAATTTTTTTAGTACCGGCATCCTCAGTCCGGTACTTTTTGTCTAACGCCTGCCATAAGGATTCCGCAGTTTTATAAGTAGAATACAATCCATACAATGAATTATCCAAACAACTTAAAATGTGACTCAAACAAACATAATTGTTGTAACTCCATGCTTCAGCAATCAGATTGTTTTGCATGTTCACATTCTGGTCTTCCACCGGCACCACCTCCGGAGGATCCTCAGTCAGCATCTTAGCCAAACCCAACGTGGTCAAGAAGAACAACATCTTCTGTTGCCAGCGTTTGAAGTAACTTCCTCCAAACTTCTCTGGCTTTTCAACCTGTCCAACAGCAGGAACATGAGCAGTGACTGGAGCAGCGGGTGCAACAGGAAAAGCATTGTTCTGTTCCTCAGAAATGCCCAGATGCACACCGTTGAACGAGTTGGAACTTTCGCCTTCCATATTTCAGTTTCTGTTACACGCAATACAGAAAATAGAAGCAGAAACCGATTAGTTTCGTACAAACAGACGCAGTAAACGCAACGAGAGAACCGAAACAGATTACAGTATATATCAAAATACAGAATTCGTCTTAAGAATGTTATTACTGTAATCAGAAAAGTGCACTGTGTGCATGTGAATAAACTGAAAACAAAAACGCAAGCAAAACCGAGGCGAGCGTAAGGACTCTGTCCTTAAGACGAATTGCTCCGGTATACTGTGCCCAACCGGATGGAACAAACGTCTCCCAGGATACAACGGTTTCAGTTCATACGAGCGGCACTACAGCGTAAGAACTTCGACGAACCTGTTAAAGGTGTACTGATTTCTCGAGAATGCAATGCAGAATGCTTGTAGAAGAAAGATTGCTTTACTGTTTGTAACAGTGTATCTCGTATGCATGCATGTTGCAGTATATATAGATAGAGGGTGGTTAAAGGAGGTTGAAGGAGGTTGAATGTAAGAACAAATCTGGACCGTTGGATCAAAACAGTTACGATCTCCACCGTTAGATCGTAATCTTTGTCTGAACAAACGTAAGCCGTTGGATCAGTAAACCGAAGATAAGATCAAATCTGGAGCGTTGGATCAGCAACCGCGATCAACCGTAGGATCAGACTTGATCTGCACCGTTGGATCACGCGATCAACCGCACCATAGGATCAGACTTGATCAAGTAATTATTTTTCTGGAAAAATTTAAAAGAAATTTATTCAAAAAGATAAGAACCGGGCGGGCGAGCCACGAGCCCGAACACGAGCCGAGCCAGCCGGCCGGCGGCGGCCGCGCGTGTGTGTGGTGAACCTTGCCTGAGCTGCGTCCTGACTCCGTCAGAAAACTTCTCATGCCCAAGGGCACATTTTAGAAAGCTCCAACTTGTAACTTATATGGTGGCCTTTCTCTCTCAAGTGGGCAATGTGGTATACAAGCAAATTGGTGATGTGTTCACTCCTCAAGAGGCCACATCACCAATTTTTCTAATTTCCACCAATTTTACTCCAACTTTGAGCATTAATTTCTCATTCACCCGGTATCGGAATCGAGTGATTCAAAAGCCAAAAATCATCTACTCGTTACGTAGATAATTTAGAAATTTTTAGTTTCCGTTTTTGATTAACGAACACTAATCATAATTAAGCTCAAAGTATGGTGGTTGTCAACTTTTGACAAACCCACTTGCAACCAACCTTTTCCCATTTCATTTCTCCAACAATAATAAATCTGTAAGGTAAGAGAGTCCCAAAACAATTACTTGGATAGGGAATCTAGAGTCACGTTTTACCTTTGATCTTGTTGCATATGAAAATGTTAGCTAGGTAAATGTGGATTCTGCTTTTTTCTATTTTTTTGCCTCCTTGTACTTTAATGTGCATACCTTGAACAAGAATGAGTAAACAGGAAATGCTATTCAAAGTGGATGAAGTGCCCCTGGTGGAAAATTGCATGGGGGGGGGGGAGGTACAATAGTTGCGTGTTTGCTTATGGCCAAGTGAGTTACTCTCTACTTCCTAATATATCTCTAATTTGATCTCCATTTGAAATACAGGATGCTAAGATTTGTATATCTGAGAGGTATATGATAGAGTTTTAATTTGATGAAAGTTGATCAATCTTAAACTTGGAAGTTTACCTCTTTATTTTCATCTCGAATAGGCAGAAAAGCTTCGGAGCATAAGAGAAACGGCTGAAGGAAGCTACCAACATCAACAAGTCCCTCTCAACTTTAGGGTATGTCATTTATAAATGTGGTTCTGACAGTGTAAACGAATTTTACATATTTGTTCTTCTTCTCATTTTTCTCTTATGTTTATTATCTCACTGGTTCATATGCAATACTGAACTTGTTTTGTGCAGACTGTTAGAATTTACATAGTAAATTCATTATCCGAGGATCACTTAAGAGAACACAAAAGCAAAGTAAATAAATACAGAAGTATACCTTGCTCCATTAGTTAACGCGGTAAGGGTTCTGACACGTGTGACAACTGTGTCTTTCAAGGAATTGCACGAACCCACTAGTTGTTGAATTCACTAACAAAATATCAACAACTGCTAGCACTACTATTCCGATGAAGAGAATAGATAGTTTATTTTTCCTCGGAAAGTGCTTTCTAAATTAAGATATATATATATATATATATATATATATATATATATATATATATATATCTGTGTGTGTATGCAGCAACGTTATTGGAATTGGTTTAAAAAAAAACTTTCGGCAGAAAAGTTTTTCTTCTTTCAAAATGTTTTCCAACTTTTTTCCGTGATCACTATTCTTCACCAATTGCACATGTATATATGCAATGGTGAAGCTACACGGTTCACTTCCAATTTGTTGGAATTAACATATTGAAAACTGAAAAGTCTGCATTTAAAAATGAACAGTCTTCATCAATTCCCGTTTTTTAATTAAAACACTTTGAAGATAATATTCGTGGGCTCTTGTCTCTCGGGGACCAGATGTCATTAATAATACGGTATCGACTTTATGAGTCCTACCATCTGTAACCGTACGATTATCTACACATTTAGTGATCCATTCAGATTATACCGTGTATCCATTAATATACTGAAGTGATCACTTAACGTCTGTATACATACAAATATTACGTGACATTAGTAACATATAATATATAACATACATAAGTCCACATCTGTTTGATATGTAACTTAAGTCACACGTGTCGTGCACTACACGTATGAGCATATCAAACTCAACAATCTTCCACTTGGACTATGTATGTTTATGTTACTTGTTTGAGCTCCTTTACTGAATGTCTAATAGTGTAATCAACTTAGTCCGGTCCTGTAGCGCCCCGACCTAGCCAGCGAAATCCGAACCGGTGCACCCATCGTAGCTTACTGAGAAGACTACAAGACGTCTCATCTTTCGAATACACATCAGCAATGACGTCAGAGAAATAAGTGTGGAAACGCGTATCTCATAAATCTAAACCATCAAAGGTGAACTTCAACGTATAACGTAATTACAAAAGAGTTCCTTGAAAGCCAACTAAATCCTCAAACGAATGAAAGAAACGGAAACAAATGACAACAGCCTCAACTGTCTCCCAAAATGTCTCTATGTATCCCATTCAGCCCACTCGCCATCGTCTTCTATGAAGATCATATCGTAGCTAGGCTCATCTGCAATGACAAATGTAGTACCCTTAGCAAAAACGCTAGCAAGTAACCCGCTTATAAGACATACGGGATCAACACATGGCAAGACATGAGTAATATATAATTCAAGGGGTAGTGGGGCACATGTCTTGTATACTTTCAAGAGCATATAAATATTTAACAATACCAGAACATAAATCAGTAATTCTTATCCATTAACAGTTAACAACCATTCAAGTCACATGGCAATCATCCCAACTGACTCACGTGATGCATGTCAAAATATGCACTATACTACTCAGTCACAAATGCATGGACAATTTCTTTTCAAACAGTGCAATGCATGTCACAATGTCCGTCACATAACTTTATACCATGTAACGCACCTCGGCTTATATTTTTATCCCGATTAACGTTACAGACAACTTTATACCCTATAACGCACTCCGGCTTATATTTCCATCCCGGTTAACGTTA
This sequence comes from Eustoma russellianum, assembly GCA_036186865.1. Taxonomy (NCBI): domain Eukaryota; kingdom Viridiplantae; phylum Streptophyta; class Magnoliopsida; order Gentianales; family Gentianaceae; genus Eustoma; species Eustoma russellianum. Next base: position 27,678,539 of record AP025046.1, read on the forward strand.
CAGACAACTCTATACCCTGTAATGCACCTCGGCTTATATTTCCATCCCGATTAACATTACAGACAACTTTACACCCTGTAACGCACCCCGGCTTATATTTCTATCTCTGTTTACGTTACAGACAACTTTGTGCCCTGTAATGTACCTCGGCTTATATTTCCATCCCGATTAACATTACAGGTCACCTTCGCAAATCTGTGCCGAAGCACAGCTCTTTTCAAAACAATATGCAAATGCAAGTGCCATGACGCACGACTCCTCATTTCAAACACATTCTTCGATCAAGTAATCAATTCACGTTCACATATTCAATTCACATTCAATATCACTCAATCACACGAGATTCCCCTCACTGACCCATCAATACTTAAGCTTCAAGCTTGGTCGTCAACACTTAACCTTGATTCTAAAATTTACAAACCAATGTGAATTCCCCCACATTCCTCCAGTGATCTTCATAAAATCTCATACGTTCATTTCCTAACCCTCTTAGCTCATTCACGTTGAAATCAGATTCGAATACCCTTCAAAGTCTCTAAATTTGGTTCACCATCTTAAGTCATGTTCCCAAGACTTAGACTAACATCAATCATGTCCTATGAAGTCCCTAAGGTCACACAAAAGGTCCCCTAGCTTCCTTCTTTCTTCACTTATTTTCCCAAAAAACTGCAGGACGTCATACCCTAACGTCGATCGATCAACGTACGTCATACCCTGAGGTCGATCGATCGACGTCCATCTGAGGGACGTCGAACTCTCACTCAATCTACGTCGATCGATCTACGTCCTTCTGAGGCACGTCATCCCCTCACTTACTATACGTCGATCGATCTATGTCCTTCTGAGGCACGTCATCCTCTCACTTACTATACGTCGATCGATCTATGTCCTTCTGAGGCACATCATCCCCTCACTTACTATACGTCGATCGATCTACGTCCTTCTGAGGCATGTCATCCCCTCACTTACTATACGTCGATCGATCGACGTACGTCATACCCTGACGTCGATCCATCGACGTCCTCGTTCCAGAATCCCATTTTGCAGTTTTCTGCAGAAACTGCAGAAAACACCCCCAATTCGATCCCAACTTCCTTCCAACCCATTCCAAGCCAATTTCCCACTATCAATCCATCCTTAATTCACCCAAGACAACACCTTTAACATACGATTCACGGATTCAAGCCTAGCACTCAAAGTATTCATCAAATCAAGCCCAAAAATCTAATCTTTTCACTCTCCCTCCCCTTCAACCGCAATTATCAACAAAGTAGGGTTTAAGGGATTGGGATTTATATGATCTCACATAAACAACACAACAACGAACAGTTTTCCAACATACAATGGCCAAATCTCAAAACCAAAACACATAAGTCACATATAGATTCACGGAAAGAAACTACTGCATGGTGATCCATTTTGATATCAAAAATAGGCCTTTTTCTTTCGCAAAATGTAAGAACTTATAAGTAGATTACTTGTCTTTGATTACTCGAAAACGGATTAGAAAACGAACAAAGATTGGACCAATTCCTAGAGGATGTCTTCCTCTCTTACTCCTTGAAGGAAACGGCTAGGGTTTGGGGAATGGAGGAGCGACGTCTGTTGTGAGGGAGTAGGAAAAACTAACGCTTGTCAATTTTTATATGGACAGGGGAAAATTTGGAGTTTCTAAATTATATCCTATTTTCTTATTTATCTTAAAGGATAAAATTCTAATATTCAATTTTAAAATTAAATGCTACTTAATTCTATATTTAATCCTCTCAATTAATTCTCATACTTAATTCTAAATTCATTATCATTATTTGCCCTTAATCACCTTTAATTCTCGTTTTATCCTGTAATTACTCTACGGAGGGTGCGGGTCGTAACATTCCACCTCTTTACAAAAAGTTTCGTCCTCGAAACTTGTACATTACGGAATCAATGATTTAGTATAGCCCCTCATAATTTATTGACTTAGATCATGACCGAAATTAGTATCCCATGCGTATTTCGGTATGGTACCCCTTTCCCTTCCTCAGTACAGGACTAAGTTCTCAAATCATTCAGTGTGTATACACACAATTTACTCTTTAAATCTATTGTCCTCCGTCTGATAGATCGTGACCTATTCTTGTATAGTTCTCGAACCAACCTTAACGGTAACGTCAATATACTCGCTCCATGACTTAATCTTCGGTCTATATCGTACTTATATTTGCCATCCTGACCAACCCTCTAAAATCAGTTCATAAGTGTATTACAATCTTTAACTTAACGCCTTGCTCACAAGACTCATCCCTGAAGCCATATGTATTTTTCGAAATACGTTGTACTCTAGTACGATTTAATTTAGTCAATACTAACCTCCCTCAAGGTGATCTCGTCCTTATGAGATTCAATCCTTACTTAGTTCTCGATAATGAGTGATTACAACTTCTACTTACACCACTTGACGTGTTTCACCCTACTTATTGCAACCTACAATACCAGATTCATAAACTTATCTCATATGATTTATCACTCAGATGTTCAACCATACTAACATCCTTGTGTATGCCAGAATGGTAATCGTTACCCCTCTTTAACACGACTAAGTCTTCAAAAGAAGTTCTTATATACTTACCAACCAGCTCTATGATCCTGCTCTTAATTTCTCAGAGATACCGTCATAAGCCTGGTATACAAAATATATGTATGGACATGCTTCCTTTTAAATAAAATGTAGTTTAAATGGCTATAATTCAAAATATAGCTTCAATTATTTATACAGTATCTCTAATTTTTTTTTTGTAAATATGCGAGCTAAAGTATTATAAAATCGTTCTCGCAGGTGTTGTTTCGCGTGACCTCTTATAAAAGGAATGACTAACTTGTTCGCAAGAGTGTCTCGAACAAGGAAAAAAAATATATGAGTATAACCTACTCACAAAAGTGTTTCAGGTAAGACCTCCTTAAAACCATTTGGAACTTAACGACGTAAAGTTTTATAAAGCAATTTGGAAATGGCATATCTCTTTCTCTGAAAAATGTATGTTTTGAATGTATTTTTGTTTTGCAAAATTAGGTAACTTCATTGCAAGCGGTTGATAATTCCAAAATTAAAATGCTTGCAATATCCATAGTCGACAACTCAAATTATTTTAACAAAATAAATATAGCTACGAAAATTTGTAGAATAATATAAGAAATATATATAGACATATTGCTCGTCAAATCATCAGCATTTTAAAATGTATCCATTTTTTAGAGTTGTCAGTAGTAGTTGAAATTCCATCAGGTTGAAATACGAATCCGGAAGAAAATATAGCATTGTTACGTTAGCAGACTGAATAAATAAACAAACTAGTTAAAATACTTAGAAAAATTGAGAAATCCTTGAAATATATGGTATATCTTGGTGTACGTGCTCATGTATAAATACTTAACCGTTTGAAAAATATTTATCCATACTTCGTATAATTTTTATAATCCACTCCTACGGTCAAGGATAAATCTACCTAAGTACCGTAACTTACTGGTTTAATGTTCGTCTACTCATACTAACATCTTTAGCTGAGACTGTCCAATCCTAGCATGGCAACTAAATATTACTCGTCTTATGGTATTCTCCTTCACCATGCTTCCGCACGCCATACTGATCCATTGTATTTCTTTACTTGGTTATTTGAACCGCTAATTAATAATTATCCTAGCTAAATCTCATCCGCACAAGCAACCGCTATTGGTTCATGCTTACTCTATTTTAATTTAAACCTACTAGATTCAACACTTAACTCACAATTTTGTAATGATATAGTATTCCAAGACGCATACTATAGTCGATTTTTTTTTTTGCATATCGCTACTGTTCAATATCTCTAATAAGACTAATATCGTCGACCTATTTTGATTACCCTACATTCAACATCTTAACCCTAGACCATAAATTCCTTTGTACAATATCCTTAACTAAACTCTACTGATTATAACGCTAATCGTTATTTAGTTTCTATCATTCTACTATAAATCATTCTTTAGTGGCTATGATTTCAGCTTAGACCTAGTCGTGTTCTGAAGCTCCCGTCAAAAGTAAAGGCATGAACTGCTTCATGGCACCGGGTCCCATGCTGATGCTGTGGGAATGCAGCCCTAGTAATCGTCGTGCCTATCTAAATTCATGCATCAACCAGCGCCAGCAGTAAGGCGTCCTTGTTAATGTTGCAGTTTATGTAATTTACTTATATACAATTCACTTAGGTTTACTAAATTCAAGGCTAAGGTAAATTGCAAAGGTTATGATTAACCTAGATAATATAAGTACTCAAATTCACAGGGACATAATATCGTTCTTGATACGTGATCCCCTCAACTGATTTTCACTTAAGTCTAAGTCATTCCTTGATTTTTTTTAAGATCATGCGTAGAATATAATCATCGCTTACGACTAAGATCGGTACTTATGTTCAAATCATTGCCTAATATTCAAATCAACTTCTAAATCAAAATCGTCACTTCTACCTTAAGATCGTGACTTAAAGCAATCAAAATCGTAACCTATGTCTAATGTCAAACTTACTTCTAAAATTGATGCTTAATATCATTCCCTTTTTTTTGAAGCCTAAAACCATGACTTAAAGGCAAAATTGTAACTTAATTTCTAAGATCATGACCTAAAGCTACGTTTCCGTCATGGATCTAGAGCCATGCTCTGAAGATCGTACTGTCGGCATGTAATAACTCTTGGACTCATTCTAAAATTAGATCCAAGCGATCGGCGGTGTCAGTTGTACTGCACCACCACTCTGCATCCGTTTTGGAAGAGTCTCAAGTCCGAGTGCGATGGTGGCGGAGGAGGTTGCTGCTATTGCTGAGCAACTCCTTGTGCGATCACCGTGATAGCGTCCATTAGTTCTTGGGGAACTTCCATCTGCGGTGGTGGGAGACTCTCGTTCCCGTTGCCACCATTCCCTTGGTTTTTCCCTCTTAGGAGGCATCGTCTGCAAAATCAACGCTTATTAGCATTCAGTGATTCCAAATCCTGAAAGCCCATAAGCGTTGTACAAGGCGGAATTCGTAAACAAAAATAAAAGAACATTTATTGATTACGTTTTATCGTGCTCGTACACACCCATCCCAATCAAACTTACATCTAAGATCATGTACTTAGACCTAAAGATCAACTTAGGGTCAAAATCATAGCTTAAGACTCTACATGCAAAACCTAGGTCTCCGAGGTAGATCTGAAGCCTAGGCTCTAATACCACCTGTAGCGCCCCGACCCGGACAGCGAAATCCGAACCGGTGCACCCATCGTAGCTTACTGAGAAGACTACAAGACGTCTCATCTTTCGAATACACATCAGCAATGACGTCAGAGAAATAAGTGTGGAAACGCGTATCTCATAAATCTAAACCATCAAAGGTGAACTTCAACGTATAACGTAATTACAAAAGAGTTCCTTGAAAGCCAACTAAATCCTCAAACGAATGAAAGAAACGGAAACAAATGACAACAGCCTCAACTGTCTCCCAAAATGTCTCTATGTATCCCATTCAGCCCACTCGCCATCGTCTTCTATGAAGATCATATCGTAGCTAGGCTCATCTGCAATGACAAATGTAGTACCCTTAGCAAAAACGCTAGCAAGTAACCCGCTTATAAGACATACGGGATCAACACATGGCAAGACATGAGTAATATATAATTCAAGGGGTAGTGGGGCACATGTCTTGTATACTTTCAAGAGCATATAAATATTTAACAATACCAGAACATAAATCAGTAATTCTTATCCATTAACAGTTAACAACCATTCAAGTCACATGGCAATCATCCCAACTGACTCACGTGATGCATGTCAAAATATGCACTATACTACTCAGTCACAAATGCATGGACAATTTCTTTTCAAACAGTGCAATGCATGTCACAATGTCCGTCACATAACTTTATACCCTGTAACACACCTCGGCTTATATTTTTATCCCGATTAACGTTACAGACAACTTTATACCCTGTAACGCACCCCGGCTTATATTTCCATCTCGGCTAACGTTACAGACAACTTTATACCCTGTAATGCACCTCGGCTTATATTTCCATCCCGATTAACATTACAGACAACTTTATACCTTGTAACGCACCCCGGCTTATATTTCCATTCCGGTTAACGTTACAGACAACTTTGTGCCCTGTAATTCACCTCGGCTTATATTTCCATCCCGATTAACATTACAGGTCACCTTCGCAAATCTGTGCCGAAGCACAGCTCTTTTCAAAACAATATGCAAATGTAAGTGCCATGATGCACGACTCCTCATTTCAAACACATTATTCGATCAAGTAATCGATTCACGTTCACATATTCAATTCACATTCAATATCACTCAACCACACGAGATTCCCCTCACTGTGTTAGTGTATGTGCCCTATGCCATGATTTGGATATTTATGTTATGCATTTATTATTAATAAAAGAGGTTTTATTATCATTATTGTTGGTTAGTATGTTACACAATTTTGATATATGTCCCTGATTCATTATTGTTATGGAGATAAAATAATTTATAATCAGTATGAGTATTGATTTGATAATCATGAGATGATTATGCGTATGGTGATATGAATCAATCTCATAGATACTTGTTAGAGAACAGTGTATTGGATAGACCCATCATGAGATTGCTACAAGGATTAGCGTCATAAGTAAATCTCATGATAGTCATGTTTTAATCCTTTGACTTGAGATTGTCATAGTTTCCAACATAAGGACTATTATATTTTGACATGATCAAACGTTATCCGTAACTGGATAATAATAAAGGTCATGATTGAATGTGATAGAAATTATATAGAGGATATTGAACAATCAAGATAGAAATTATATTGGATATTAATTATTATTGTTATTATTATCGTTTTTTTAATATTAATAATATTAATATTGGATATTAATTATTATTATTATTATTATTAATTTTGTTTTTTTATGTATATATATTTATATCATCGGATAATAACAGAGAATCCATATTTGATATGGATTTTGATTTGTTTTATCTAATCCTAACAGAATCCGTATCTGGTACGGATTTTGATAGCGTTAACAAATCCGATCTGCAATCGGATTTTGATATCTATATATATGTATGGAGCTTGGCGTATCTCATACACCAAGCGATTAGAAAAACGAAAGAACAGAAAACGAAACCCTAGAATCGTCTTTGAGAAAAACGAGTTCTTCAGCCGCGCCGTTTGAAGAGCTAGCACTCCGGGCGGAAGCGTTCGTGTGGATACCGACAGAGGGTGTTCGTGATTTCGCACCTCTTCCATCTGCAGACTTCGAATCTACGGAGGTAGTTTTTGATTTCTTTTGTCGAATTAAACGAACAACATGGATCCTTGGTAGGAAATCGGAGATCAAGTTTTTGTTTTCCGCTGTACGTTTGGCAGTGATCTCGGTTGATTTCCTAACAGTGGTATCAGAGACACTTGTTGATTTCGTTTAAATCGATTATATCATGCTTATGTGATTATATGTTTACTGTTTTTTGTATGGCATGATATGTACAAAAACCCCAACTCGGATTTCATATGATGAGAGAAGAATGGTGTTTTTCAAATCGTTTTCATGAGATGATTTGTATACGGCGGTTTTCGTTTGTCATGTGATGATCAAAACCGATTCTGTTTATATTAGATATAAACATACCCTATGTATAAAACCCTATTCGAATCTCATCTGGTGAGAGCGGATTGATGTTTTCAATTCGTTTTCATGAGACGTTATGATTCGAGATTGTTATATGTGATATAAAGTTTTCGTTTTTCATGTGATGATCAAAAACGATTGTGTTTATATCGATATGAACAACCGATAATGATTCTGTAAGAGTTATGCATATTCAAAACAGACAGATTATCAATTCGATTGATGATTCTGTTTTCGGATTTCGAATGGCAGATTGATTCTGTTTCGGATTTCGAACAGCAGATTATCAATTCGATTGATGATTCTGTTTTGGGTTTTGAATGATAACTCTCGGTTCGATCGGTGCTTCTATAAAGGCTTACACGTATTCAAAACAGTAAGATCGTTAATATGATTGACGCGTCTGTGTTAGGGTTTCGAAAAGAAAATTATCAATGCGATCGACCCCGCTTAGGGGCTCTGCCCCTCGGACCCCGCCCAGGGGGCAGCGCCCCTCAGAACCCTGCCCGCTAACTGGCTAGCGGGACCGCCGTATGCGTACGCCCTATAATTCGTTACCGTGACATTAAGAATGTCAATATATATTTATTATAATATGTTTATGTAAGATATATTATAATTGTTGATGTCTTTGCATGGTTCATAGCATGGCCTCATGACCTATATGATTGACTTAGTCATATTTTTGTTTTGGGTTATTATGGCCTGCGTGCCGCTGTAGTTTTTGTTGTATTTTATTATACAAGTAGTTAGATTTTTCTTTGTTATTGTAATAAATGAAGAATCAAGCTACAAAATGGTGATAGCGACACACACCAAGGACGAGTGGATTCCATGGAGATGGAGGCACGGGCTCAAGACAAGAAGATATGTATCATTGCAAATGTTGTAATAGGAAGTCTTTCACATAGGGTTTCCTTTATGATCTTCATCTGGTCTCATGAAGATCATATTTAGTTTGGCCATGCTATGTCATGTTTACATATTTATCATTTTGTATGAGATGCGTGGATGATATATTATATATGCATATAGGATGCTACGATATAATGATATGCAATGCAAGACATAAACTAAGTTGAACCCTCATTAATAATTTAAGTCTTGGTGCCATCCATGTCTTAAACACCTATTAAAAGTGGGATTGTATTAAAGTAGGTATTGCCAAAGCAATGTGCTTTAAACATTCCTAGCTACGTAGGATGAGTAATAGTGCTACTCATATGTTTAAAATTGGTTAGACTTAATTGGGCTATCAAAACAATTTTGGGCCCAAGGCATTAGATGGAATCTAACATACAATGATATATGATGTCATTATTCCATAAATTCTAAGAGTTACATGAGATGTAATTGGTAAAGATGTTGCCTACCTAAATAACTTAATTTTAAGCGTCATGCCAAAGCTGAGTTTAGAATTAAGTCAAATATGGATCTTAGCTCACTAAAATATTTCTTTTGAGGGTTATATTTTAGTGGGAGTTTTATAAATTTTAACCTCATTATTAATAAAGTGTTACTTTGCATGTTTTATAGATCATAAATGGCTGCTAATAACAATTCCACCTTATCGCTGCGATCTATCCTTGAGAAGGAAAAACTAAAAGAATGTGGGACTAATTTTGTTGACTGTTTTCAAAACTTGAGAATTGTTCTCAAGCAAGAAAAGAAGTCCTACGTGCTCGATGACCCTGTCCCTGAACCCCCTCCTGCTGATGCTTCTGTTGCTGTTAAGAACAAGTATAAGAAGCATGTTGAAGATTCCAATGACATAGGATGTCTAATGTTGGCAACTATGTGTCCAGGACTTCAGAAAGACCTGGAACACTTAGAAGCTTATGAGATGAGTGTGCATCTCAAACAAGCTTTCCAACAACAGGCTAGGCAAGATAGGTTCGACACCGCTATTGCACTTTTTGACTGTAAGATTCTGAAGGTGAATCTGTTAGCGCTCATGTTCTGAAGATGAAAGGCTATATAGATCACCTTGCAAGACTTGGATATCCCCCGAGTTTGGAACTCGCCACGGATTTGATCCTACACTCTTTGCCTAGCAGTTTTTCTCAGTTCGTCATGAACTACAATATGAATAATATGGAAAAGTCCATTCATGAGCTACATGGTATGCTCAAAACTGCTGAGGGGAATATCAAGAAGCCTACCCATGTATTGAGTGTCAATACCAAGCTAATGAAAAAGAAAGCTAGAGGCAAGGGTAAGGCTAAAAGTGCAAAGGGTGTAAAAGGGGCAAAGGGTCAAGCTAAACCGAAACCTGGTCTCAAGGCAAAGGTTCCTAAGGAAGGAACTTGTTCCATTGCAACAAGCCTGGGCATTGGAAAAGAAATTGTGATGTTTATTTGGAGGAGTTGAAGAAGCTGAAGGGTAGTACGACTACATCTTTAGGTATTTATGTTATAGAAATTAATTTATCTACTTCTTCTTCCTGGGTATTAGATACTGGATGTGGATCCCATATTTGTACAAATATGCAGGGGCTCAAAAGGAGTAGGATGCTGAAGAAGGGCGAGGTGGACCTACGTGTTGGCAATAGAGCAAGAGTTGCTGCTATAGCTGTAGAGACCTATGAGCTTGTCTTGCCCAATAGGCTTTTGTTAGTTTTAAACAATTGCTTTTATGTTCCTACTATGATTAGGAATCTTATTTCAATATCTGTTTTGGATAATGAAGGTTATTCATTTTTAATTAAAAATAAGAAGTGTTCTATTTTTGATAAAAATGACTTGCTTTATTGTATTGCAAGTAGTTATAATGGCATTTGTGTCCTTAACCTTGATGATTCCAATGACGGTAATATTTATAACATATCTTCAAAGAGAACTAAGCCAAATGAACTAAACTCTGCATATTTATGGCATTGTCGCCTTAGCCATATAAATGAGAAGCGCGTATCTAAACTCCATCAAGATGGACTATTAGATTCATTTGATTTTGAATCATTTGAAAATTGCGAGTCTTGTTTGCTTGGAAAGATGACAAAGACTCATTTTACTGGACATAGTGAAAGGGCTAATGACTTATTGGGCTTGGTACATACAGATGTATGCGGCCCAATCAGCATTAGTGCCAGGAGAGGATTTCAGTATTTCATTACTTTTACTGATGATTTCAGTAGGTATGGCTATGTCTACCCAATGAAACATAAGCATGAGTCTTTTGAAATGTTTAGAACTTTTCAAAATGAAGTACAAAATCAACTTGGTAAGACAATTAAAACCCTTCGATCAGATCGAGGTGGTGAATATTTGAGCCAAGAATTTGACCAACATCTAAGAAATTGTGGAATCGTTTCATAGTTGACTCCTCCAGGAACTCCACAATGGAATGGTGTTTCTGAAAGGAGAAATCGGACTTTATTGGATATGGTTCGATCTATGATGGGTCAAGTAGATCTTCCTTTATCCTTTTGGGATTATGCCTTGGAGACAGCTGCATTCATTTTGAACTATGTACCATCTAAAGCGGTTGAAAAGACACCATATGAGATGTGGACTGGTAAGAGACCCAGTTTGTCTTTTCTTAAGATTTGGGGTTGTGAAGCTTATGTGAAAAGATTAATGTCAGATAAGCTAGCTCCAAAATCTATCAAATGTATTTTTGTGGGGTATCCTAAAGAAACTAAAGGGTACTATTTCTATATTGCCTCAGAGAACAAAGTGTTTGTTGCTCGAAATGGAGTCTTTTTGGAAAAGGAGTTTCTCTCCAAGAGAACAAGTGGGAGTATAGTACAACTTGAGGAAACTCAAGTTCCACAAGATATCGTTGAACCGTCTTTAGAGACGATTTCAGAACCACAAACAGTTATGGAGCCTGAAAATGTTACACAAGTCCAATGCAGATCTGATAGGATACATCGTCAGCCAGAGAGATACGGATTTCTTGTGACTGATGATAGTGAAGTTATGCTCATAAATCAAGATGAGCCTACTACCTATCAGGAAGCTGTGTCAGGTCCAGATTCAGATAAATGGCTTGGAGCCATGAATTCAGAGATGCAATCTATGTTTGATAACCAAGTTTGGTCTTTAATTGATCCTCCAGAGGGTATTAAGACTATTGGTTGCAAATGGGTTTTCAAGAAGAAAACTGACATGGATGGAAATGTGCAAACCTACAAAGCAAGGCTTGTGGCTAAAGGTTTCAAGCAAACTCATGTTATAGACTATGATGAAACCTTTTCACCAGTAGCTATGCTTAAGTCTATTCGAATTCTCCTTGCCATTGCAGCATACTATGATTATGAGATATGGCAAATAGATGTCAAAACTACTTTCCTTAATAAAAATTTACTCGAGGATGTGTACATGACACAACCTGAGGGTTTTGTAAATACTGAGAATTCAAAGAAGGTTTGCAAGCTTCAAAGGTCCTTCTATGGATTGAAGCAAGCATCTCGAAGCTGGAATCTTCGTTTTGATGAAACAGTTAAGAACTTTGGTTTCATCAAGAATGAAGATGAACCTTGCGTTTACAAGATGGTTAGTGGGAGTGCAGTAGTGTTTCTGGTCTTATATGTGGATGACATATTGCTTATTGGGAATGATATCCCTACCTTGCTAAAGGTTAATGCTTGGTTAGGGAATTCATTTTCAATGAAGGAGTTGGGCGAGGCTACCTATATCCTTGGTATCAAGATCTATAGAGATAGATCTAAAAGGATAATAGGCTTGAGTCAGAGTACATACATAGATAAAATGTTGAAAAGGTTCAACATGCAAGAGTCCAAGAAAGGATTCCTGCCTATGTCTCATGGCATTCATCTTAGCAAGAATCAATGTCCTTAGACATCTGATGAGCGAGATCGAATGAATAAAATTCCTTATGCTTCTGCTATAGGATCGATCATGTATGCCATGTTATGTACTAGACCAGATGTCTCATATCCATTGAGCACAACAAGTAGATATCAAGCTGACCCTGGTGAAGGTCATTGGACAGCTGTCAAGAATATTCTTAAGTACCTCAGAAGGACTAAAGATGTATTATTGGTTTATGGAGGTTTGGATGACGAGTTAGTTGTAAATGGTTACACAGATGCTAGCTTCCAAACTGACATAGATGATTTCAGGTCGCAGTCTGGTTTTTATTCACAATGAATGGTGGAGCTGTTAGTTGGAAGAGTTCAAAACAAAGCACTGTGGCTGATTCTACAACAGAAGCTGAGTATATAGCAGCATCAGATGCAGCTAAAAAGCAGTTTGGTTGAAGAAGTTCATCACTGAGCTAGGAGTGGTACCTAGCATTGCAAATCCTGTGGACATTTATTGTGACAACAATGGTGCCATAGCACAAGCAAAAGAGCCTAGGTCTCATCAGAGATCTAAACATATACTCAGACGCTACCATCTCATTCGAGACCTCATCGATAGAGGAGATATCAAGATATGCAAAGTTGACACAAACGATAACATAGTGGATCCATTGACTAAGCCTCTGTCACGGATCAAGCATGATCAGCACACTAGATCTATGGGTCTCAGATATTTGTAGGCCTAGTGCAAGTGGGAGATTGTTAGTGTATGTGCCCTAGGCCATGATTTGGATATTTATGTTATGCATTTCTTATTAATAAAAGAGGTTTTATTATCATTATTGTTGGTTAGTATGTTACACAATTTTGATATATGTCTCTGATTCATTATTGTTATGGAGATAAAATAATTTATAATCAGTATGAGTATTGACTTGATAATCATGAGATGATTATGCGTATGGTGATACGAATCAATCTTATAGATACTTGTTAGAGAACAGTGTATTGGATAGACCCATCATGAGATTGCTACATGGATTAGCGTCATAAGTAAATCTCATGATAGTCATGCTTTAATCCTTTGACTTGAGATTGTCATAGTTTCCAACATAAGGACTATTATATTTTGACATGATCAAACGTTATCCGTAACTGGATAATAATAAAGGTCATGATTGAATGTGATAGAAATTATGTAGAGGATATTGAACAATCAAGATAGAATTTGTCCCTCTCTTTTGAGAGAGATATCTTTGGGCCCATCGATTAGTGAGACTGTGAAATGCATGGCCGTGCTCAAATGAATTGATAGTGTGATCAATATCATTTGTTTTATCAGTCTACTTAGAGATCGAGTAATCATATGTTTGAACTATATAAGTATGACGCTGACCATGACTTATGTTCAAACTAGATATCGTATGACAAAGGGATTAATGCATGTACTATTATTAGGCTAGTTGGACTTTACTCGTATTAATTGGGTAGTTGTAATGCCTTGCTAGAGGCCAATTACGACTTGTTTGTTCAATAGAGATTTAATCAACTGTCAATTAATATGGGCCTATCGGGTCACACACAAGAATGCGTATGGCTGAGATTAATAATATTAATAATATTAATATTGGATATTAATTATTATTGTTATTATTATCGTTTTTTTAATATTAATAATATTAATATTGGATATTAATTATTATTATTATTATTATTATTATTATTAATTTCGTTTTTTATGTATATATATTTATATTATCGGATAATAACAGAGAATCCATATTTGATATGGATTTTGATTTGTTTTATCTAATCCTAACAGGATCCGTATCTGGTACAGATTTTGATAGCGTTAACAAATCCGATCTGCAATCGGATTTTGATATCTATATATATGTATGGAGCTTGGCGTATCTCATACACCAAGCAATTAGAAAAACGAAAGAACAGAAAACGAAACCCTAGAATCCTCTTTGAGAAAAACGAGTTCTTCAGCCGCGTCGTTTGAAGAGCTAGCACTCCGGGCGGAAGCGTTCGTGTGGATACCAACAGAGGGTGTTCGTGATTTCGCACCTTTTCCATCTGCAGACTTCGAATCTACGGAGGTAGTTTTTGATTTCTTTTGTCGAATTAAACGAACAACATGGATCCTTGGTAGGAAATCGGAGATCAAGTTTTTGTTTTCCGCTGCACGTTTGGCAGTGATCTCGGTTGATTTCCTAACACACTGACCCATCAATACTTAAGCTTCAAGCTAGGTCGTCAACACTTAACCTTGATTCTAAAATTTACAAACCAATGTGAATTCCCCCACATTCCTCCAGTGATCTTCATAAAACCTCATACGCTCATTTCCTAACCCTCTTAGCTCATTCACGTTGAAATCAGATTCGAATACCCTTCAAATTCTCCAAATTTGGTTCACCATCTTAAGTCATGTTTCCAAGACTTAGACTAACCTCAATCATGTCCTATGAAGTCCCTAAGGTCACACAAAAGGTCCCCTAGCTTCCTTCTTTCTTCCCTTATTTTCCCACAAAACTGCAGGACGTCATACCTTAACGTCGATCGATCGACGTACGTCATACCCTGACATCGATCGATCGACGTCCATCTGAGGGACGTCGAACTCTCACTTAATCTACGTCGATCGATCTACGTCCTTCTGAGGCACGTCATCCCCTCACTTACTATACGTCGATCGATCTACGTCCTGCTGAGGCACGTCATCCTCTCATTTACTATACGTCGATCGATCTACGTCCTTCTGAGGCACGTCATCCCCTCACTTACTATACGTCGATCGATCTACGTCCTTCTGTGGCACATCATCCCCTCACTTACTATACGTCGATCGATCGACGTACGTCATACCCTGACGTCGATCGATCGACGTCCCCGTTCCAGAATCCCATTTTGCAGTTTTCTGCAGAAACTACAGAAAACACCCCCAATTCGATCCCAACTTCCTTCCAACCCATTCCAAGCCTATTTCCCACTATCAATCCATCCTTAATTCACCCAAGACAACACCTTTAACATACGATTCACGGATTCAAGCCTAGCACTCAATGTATTCATCAAATCAAGCCCAAAAATCTAATCTTTTCACTCTCCCTCCCCTTCAACCGCAATTATCAACAAAGTAGGGTTTAAGGGATTGAGATTTACATGATCTCACGTAAAGAACACAACAACGAACAGTTTTCCAACATATAATGGCCAAATCTCAAAAACAAAACACATAAGTCACATAGATTCACGGAAAGAAACTACTGCATGGTGATCCATTTTGATATCAAAAATAGGCCTTTTTCTTTCGCAAAACGTAAGAACTTATAAGTAGATTACTTGCCTTTGATTACTCAAAAATGGATTAGAAAACGAACGAAGATTGGACCAATTCCTGGAGGATGTCTTCCTCTCTTACTCCTTGAAGGAAATGGCTAGGGTTTGGGGAATGGAGGAGCGACGTCTGTTGTGAGGGAGGAGGAAAAACTGACGCTTGTCAGTTTTTATATGGACAGGGGAAAATTTGGAGTTTCTAAATTATATCCTATTTTCTTATTTATCTTAAAGGATAAAATTCTAATATTCAATTTTAAAATTAAATGCTACTTAATTCTATATTTAATCCTCTCAATTAATTCTCATACTTAATTCTAAATTTATTATCATTATTTGCCCTTAATCACCTTTAATTCTCGTTTTATCTTGTAATTACTCTACGGAGGGTGCGGGACGTAACAGGTCCACTCAGTCAATGCTAATAAGAGAATCAAGCAGAACGTCGCCACATTTATGGGTGACGGGTCCCGAATCATGAATCATGATATCAACATTAACTGAACGATATGGATGCTAGAATGGATGTGTAGTGTGGAAATTACATGCTATGTGATCATACATGCCAATTTATAACTTGGTCCTACTTAATGAGATCAACAGAATTCAGAATGAAAGTCGCAAATAATGTACAATCATGAACTTGCAGTACAACTTAACTGTATTGTACATTATAATGAATGTCTGAAAACAGTATTCTTAATTGAGCACTATGAAATGTAATCAATAGCCTCCCACTAAAGCTAAATTTCTTTAGCTGTACTAATACAATACGAGCCACATGCCCGTGAAACACCATAGGTATTACCCCTTTGGTCAAGGGATCGGCCACCATGAGATTTGTGCCTATGTGCTCGATGCTGATCAGACCATTCTGAATTCTCTCTTTAACAGCCAGATACTTGATGTCTATGTGTTTCGACTTAGACGAACTACGGTTGTTGTTTGAATATGGCACGGCAGAATTATTGTCACAATAGACTTTCAAAGGTCTCTGAATAGTCTCTACAATACGCAGCCCTGTGACAAAGTTACGAAGCCATATTGCTTGACTGGAAGCATGGTAGCATGATACATACTCAGCTTCCATGGTAGATGATGCAATCAGCGATTGCTTTGCACTTTTCCATGATATAGCACCGCCAGCCAGCAAGAAGATGTAGCCGCTGGTGGACTTCATGCTATCTTGGCATCCACCAAAATCAGAATCTGTGTACCCAATGATCTCCAACTTTTCAGATTTCCGATACGTTAGCATGTAGTGTTTTGTTCTTTGTAGATATCGTAGTACCCTTTTGGCTGCTATCCAGTGATCCATACCCGGATTACTAAGATACCTGCCCAGAACTCCAGTGATGTATGCAATATCAGGTCGTGTACAAACCTGAGCATACATGATACTCCCTATAGCCGAAGCATATGAAATATCCTTCATTTCTGATCGTTCAAGTTCTGTTTTGGGGCATTGTTTTAGACTGAATTTATCTCCTCTTGCCACCATACTGAGAGAACGATCTCTGTGTATCTTAAGTCCTGATACATATGATGCTTCACTAAGATCTTTCATCTCAAAATGTTTATATAAAAACTTCTTGGTGTCGCGTATCATATTAATATCGTTTGCTGCAAGCAGTATGTCATCAACATGCAGGACCAAAAATGCAAACTTACTCCCACTAAACTTGTGGTATACACACTCGTCAACCTGATGTGCCTCAAAACTGAATGAGGTGATGACTTGTGCAAATTTAAAATACCACTGTCGAGACACCTGCTTGAGTCCATAAATGGATTTCTTAAGTCGACAAACCATGTTTTTATGATCTCCCACTTCAAAACGAGGCGGTTGAACCATGTATAAGGTTTCATCGATGTCACCGTTTAGAAAAGCAGTTTAACATCCATTTGATGTAACTCAAGATCAAAATGTGCCACTAAAGCCATGATAATCCTGAAAGCATCTTTCGTCGATACCGGTGAAAAGGTTTCTGTATAGTCTATGCCTTCTTTCTGGGTGAATCCTTTTGCAACAAGTTTAGCCTTATATCGTTCCACATTACCCTTTGAATCACGTTTGGTTTTAAAGATCCATTTACAACCAACCGGTTTCGAACCTATAGGTAATGGCACGATGTCCCAAACATTGTTGTCATGCATAGACTTAATTTCTTCATTCATAGCTTCAATCCACTTTTCTGAATTTTGACAATGTATGGCCTGATGAATATTTATTGGATCATCTTCCATTATGCCTACGTCAAATTTTTGTTCTTGAAGATACACCACATAATCATCTGATATGGGGTTTTTTTTTTCACGAGTGGATCGTCTTAGTGGTACATGTTCTTGAGGTATTGATGGTTCCTCAACTGCATCAGTAGTTCTTCGTTCATCAGAAACTATGTCCACAGGTTCCTGTGGACCAGAACTACTAGGGAATAGATCGCTAGATGCGTGTGTCCTTAGTGGAATTTCACCAATGATTGGTTTGATTCGCATATTTACACCATCAGAACGATCTTCATCTAGTTCAGTGATCTGCTGATGCAAACCATTTCCCCCCTGAACCGAGATATCCTCAAAGAACTGTGATGGATTTGTCTCGAATATAGTTTTGCTAGTGGGATCATAAAATTTGTAACCCCGTGACCTCTCAGCATAACCAACAAAATAGCAACTGATCGTTTTAGCATCCAATTTTCTTTCACTTGGTCTATAAGACCTAGCTTCAGCAGGACAACCCCATATTCGTAAATGTAGTAGACTAGGCTTGCGGCCAGTCCATAACTCATATGGAGTTCGGTCAGTTGCTTTAGTTGGTACACGATTGAGGATGTAGGCTACAGTTTTAAGCGCTTCTCTCCAGAGGGACAATGGTAACGTAGTTTGACTCATCATACTACGAACCATTTCCATTAATGTGCGATTGCGCCGTTCAACAACACCATTCATTGAAGGCGTGCCTGTCATGGTGTACTATGGCACAATACAGCACTCCTCTAGGAACTTAGCAAAAGATCCTGGACATTGTTCACCTGAACCATCATATCGGCCATAGTATTCACCTCCACGGTCCGATCTAACGGCCTTAATCTTTCCATTGAATTGTAACTCAACTTCTGCTTTATAGGATTTGAACATGTCCAAAGCTTGCGCTTTGTCTTTGATCAAGTATATGTAGCCATAACGTGAGTAATCATCGATAAAGCTAATGAAGTATGTATGGCCATTTCGGGTGGCTGTATGAAATGGACCACATATGTCTGTATGAATTAGTTGTAGTATACTTGACGCATGATTGGCTTCATATTTGTGGACTTTGGTTTGTTTTCCTTTAGCACAAAATATACATGATTCGAAATTCGTTGTGTCTAAAGGATCGAGAATTTCCTTTGCACTGCCATTTCCTGAGTAGATATATTTCTCAGCTGGAGTTGGCTTTCGATGGCTCAGGCAACCCTGCAAAGACACAGATAAATGGGTGGTTGCACCCGTATCAATCCACCAGGTGTCTTTAGGTACTAAAACATGATTAATTTCTGAACAAACCAAAGCAAAAGATGTACCTTTCTTAGCAAGCCAAAAACGAAAACCGGTACATTCTTTCTTCACATGTCCCTTCTTTTTACAGAAGAAACAGGCAGGACCCTTATCCGACCCTTTGACAGCAGTCGGTTTTGCCCTTTTGTCCGCCTTTTGAATGCCTTGATCTTTAACTGCATGTACAGCCTTACGTTTCTTTCCACCATTCTCTCTTGGTAGTGGTGACGTGCACACTTGAAGTGGTTTCATTCTGAAGCCGTTCCTCTTCCTGAACACAGTGAGCGATTAACTCATTCACTGACCACTTCTCCTTCTGGCAGTTGTAACTGACCAGGAAGTGGTTAAATTTAGGAGGAAGGGAGTTAAGGACCATTACCACTAGCATGTCATCAGACACGTCTAGTTTCATGCTCCTTAACTTAGAAACCATATGAGACATCTACATGATGTACTCTCGAACGCCACCATCACCACGATACTGATTTGAGAAAAACTTCTTTAAGAGATTACCCATTTCGGCTTTCTCGTTCCTCGTGAATCTTTGCTCAAGTTCAGCAAAAAATTCCTTGGCCGTGGTGGATTCAGAAACAGACCCCCTGAATGCCTCAGGAATGGTCTTCTGCATGATCTTCAGACATATACGGTTGGACTTCAACCAGCGAGCCATAGTATCCTTCTGCTCACTAGTGCTATCATCATGTAGCACTGCTGGTCGGTCCATTTGAAGCGCAATGTCCAGATCAGCCAGTCCCAGAAAAATCTCCAATTGATCTTTCTAAGACTTAAAGTTTGAACCGTTCAACATCGGAATATTATTAACACCGGAAAAGATTGCTGAAATAAAAGAAATACAAAGAACAAAACAACACATAAGTTAATATCATCTGCAATATAACTTAAATTCAAAACAAGTATAGAACATTTCCATCTTCCAAAAATCTTCCAATGTTAAGTGCTCTTTGGAGTCTCCTTAACATTGTCCAACAATTGGGGTGTAGAAATTGATGCAACGATACATCATCCGAAAAAAAGTCACCTTCATTTGGGCCGATGAACTAGTCACGTATTTCCTTATTATCACCATATTTTTCAATTACTACAATGTGATATATGTGACTTCGACAACTACGTCTTCCTTTGGGCCGACTAATAGTTGTGCGAAACACATACACACCTGTCACAAACTTAACAATTGCACATGCGATGATATGATTGCCGCACTTTAAGGGGATCATATTAAAGCCATACATTTGCTAAGATGCGTATCCTTATGGTTCTATACACAATTGTAGTTTATCAACTGACATGAAGATTTATGTTTGACCGTAATGTATGCATCTAAACGTATGCATACTTGAACCCTTACATTTTCTTCAAACTTTGAGACGCCACTGAAAATCTCAAAATCAAGAAAATAGTGCTTCATTGATAATTCTGAAGACTAATGAAGCTTTATCAATCAAATCTGCATGTGACATAACTTAATGATGAAAACTCCATTGTTCATCTATCATAAGTAAATATATATTTAATTGATAATGATTGTGAAAATGGGTTCATGTCGGTCAAACCGTCTTGTCAAACAAATATGCATGCAACATGTTATTGACATGAATAACCAAGTATTCGCATACAAACCAGTCATCTCTGGATACTTTTGAATATAAAGCTCGGTATAGCAACAGTAAGAAAAGGGCAATCATGGATAACATAGAAATACAAAATGAACATTCGGACTTATGGTAATCTAGTAGTTAATTTATTGTTAGCATTACACAAGTTAAACATAATGAATTTGCACAACTTGTGCAAATATAAAAATGTTATCGAAGATCCGCCCCCATATATATATATATATATATATATATATATATAAGACAAGAGGAACTTTATCATTTAATTATAGCAACTTTTAAGGTGTAGCCGCCGCCGCCGTCGGTTTCGTTCGCAGCATCCCGGATTCAGCGATCTCCATCGTTTGGGCACCTTCCACACATTGCCGCATCAAAGCTGCTCTTTTTTATCTATTTCAATAACAAACGACATGACGGCTGCGCCTACTTTTGCCGCAGTCGTGGCTGGCACCGCTGCTCCTCCGATCTCCATTTCGCCAAAGGTTGCGACACGTTACAAAGGTATCCCCATGGTTTCTTTCCTCGATTCGGAAATTGATGCCCTTGCTGCTCCTTTTCGATATTCTCTTGTTGGTATGTTTTGGTATGGTCGGCCTCCGTTAAAGGTTATACGCGATGTTTTTGAGAAGATTGGCTTTCATCATGACCTTCGGATTACCCTCATTGATCAAACGCATATTCTGATGACTTTTCACAATGAGGCGGATTATTTGCGATGTTTTTATCGTCGTTCTTGGCATATTTCTGTTTGCCACATGAGGGTTACGAAATGGACAGTTGATTTTGATCCCACATCCGATGCTCCCACCGTACCGGTTTGGGTTGCACTCCCTGCGCTACCCGTTCATCTACATCAACAGGAGGCATTATTCGAAATTGTTCGCACCATTGGTTTGCCCATTAAACTCGATGTCGCCACCTCTAAGGGCCTTCGGCCATCGGTAGCTCGAGTATGTGTGGAACTTGATGTCTCTCAGGACTTGCCACAAAAGATCTACCTGCAAGCAAAGGGACGTATGATCTTGCAAACATTAGTTTATGAGGATCTGTCTTTGTTCTGCACAGACTATCGCCGGCTGGGACATGAGAGTGGTGATTGCTCTTCCAAAGGAGCCACTAATATCCCGCCGCCGCCGCCTCCTCCGCCTACTACTTCTCGTCTGTCCAAGACACGTTGGACTCCGGTAAAGCGCAAGCCAACTGCGCAACATTCAGCCCAGAAAGGGATCGTTGATGTTGAAACTCTTGTGGATCCATCTCCAAATGAAGAAAATCCTATAGATAACAATGCTCAGCAGTCCTCTGTGCCTGCAGTTGATTCAGTTCAGGGCCTACATGATCCATGCGACGCAGATCCTGGACAAGGCTCGGAAACCTCGTTGACGGCTGCTCCTCCTCCTGAACCTCCGTCGCAAGATGAATTCTGTGATGCGGTGGATTACCCTATGACTGCTGATGCCGCCCAGCATGATATCAGGCATGTGTCTGACAATGATCTGCCTGCTGACCCAATTGTTGAAGATATCTCTATGGTTCCTGATGACGTGGCCCGTCGCATGCAGCTCATGCAGCCATCACCGGATGATGAGTTGCTGCTCTCACGGCTTCAAGACCCGACTCTAGACGGGCCGTTTATTCCAGTGGTACCGCGCCGCAAGCGTCGATCCTGCAAGGATCTTCCTCCTTTGCCATCTTCAACCATCTTGACACGTAGTGCCTCGCACATTATTCAGGGAAGTTCTTCTACCTTAACTCAATGAATATATTAATATGGAATATTCGAGGCATGCGTGCCTCTTTGCCCAGATTACATAACTTGATTCGAGAACATAAATTGCATCTCCTTGCTTTGATTGAACCTAAGCATGCCCCATCACAGATAATGCGATATGGGTTACGTTTAGGTTTCTCGCAGAATTTTGTTTCACAGTCAGAGCATATTTGGTTTTTTTGGAGGGATCATGAATTCCGTTTGCTTGCCATGCAGGATAAGGACCAGGTGGTCCATCTTACTTTGCAGTCACTATCGTTGCAATATATTTTTGTCCTTTCATTGGTTTATGCGAAACATACACCTTCTCAACGTCGACTTCTTTGGCAATCTATGTGTGACTTTCATACCACATTGCAATTGCCCTGGATAGTGGGTGGAGACTTCAATACTTTCAGATCTCTGGATGACCATAGTGGACACTCCACTCCATCTCTGTCAGCATTACAGGATTTTAATGAGTGTATTGAGGACTGTTCTCTTATGGCCCCCTCGTACTACGGTACTAGATTTACATGGGTAGATGGCAGGGGTCTTGGCCGTGTTCGACGACGCTTAGACTGGATTTTTGTTAACTCTTTGTTCCAAGATCGGTTTGAAGATTTGTAGTCAACACATTTGCCACGAGTAACTTCTGATCATACTCCACTTCTTTTGAAATGTCGGATGGGTTCCACAACGCCTTGTCGTGTGTTTCGTTTTTTGGATGCCTGGCTCCTGCATTCGGAATTTCCAGCCTATATACAAAATGCCTGGCAGTCATATCCAACAACGGGTGGCATGCGTGGTTTTTATCACAAATTATTTGCTTTAAAAAAAGAGATACAACGATGGAATAAAGATGTTTTTGGGAATATTTTTAGCAACCTAAAGCATGCGGAGGATTTACTGTCTCAGGCTGAAACTCGATGGGATGCCGCACCCTCGGAGGAGACACGGCAAGCATACCATAAGGCGAAAGCGGATTACTTGCTTGCATCTAAATATGAATTACATTACTGGAAATAGAAGGCAAGGGTTAAATGGCTCAAAGACGGAGATGCAAACACTAAATATTTTCATTCTCTTGTCAAAAGTAAACGCACACAGCTGCGTATACAGCAAGTCCGAAATTCTGAGGGACTTCTGCTTACTAATAAGGAGGATATCATGGCTTCTGCTGTTGAGTTTTATACTGCACTATTTGCATGGGAGGCAACACACAATCATTCGGAGATTCTTTCGCACATTCCTTGTTTATTAACTGAACAGGACAATCTCATGTTAACTCAGCTTCCAACAGAAGCAGAGGTAAAAGATGCAGTGTGGCGTTTGGACCCTCACAGTGCTGCCGGACCAGACGGTTTTCATGGTAATTTTTATCGCTCATGCTGGACTGTTATACATTCGGATGTCCTTAAAGCTGTACAAGAATTTTTTTCTCGGTGTTCCGCAGCCATCCGTCATGGCTAGTGCATTGATCACATTGATCCCGAAGATAAGCTCTCCACAAACATTTGGTGACTTTCGCCCCATTTGTCTTACGAATTTCTTGAGTAAAGTATGTACGCGCATTATTGCCACGCGACTAGGGAGACTATTGCCGCGATTAATCTCACCGAAGCAAACAAGATTTTTGCCAGGGCATGATATCTCATCACAAGTGTTATTGACCCAGGAAATGATACATATGTTGGATAAAGGAGGATCTCAGTTGTGCTTGAAGTTGGATATGATGAAGGCTTTTGACAGGGTTAGTTGGGAATACTTGAAGCTTTTATTGCGTAAGTTTGGTTTTTCGGATTTTTTCATACGCGTGATTATTAACCATCTTAGTGCCACTCGAGCATCAGTTTTAATCAATGGCCAACCATCTCCTTCATTTCGTCCATTCCGCGGTGTCAAGCAGGGGGACCCACTGTCTCCGCTTTTATTTATATTATCATCTGAAGGTTTTAGCAGGGGCTTAAAATCCCTTACTGCAGCCGGACAATTACAGTCATTTCGGCTAGGGCGTATTCCATTTACTATCACTCATTTGGCATATGTGGATGATTTGCTCAATTTTCTTCGAGGCACACAACGCAATCTTACACATTTCCGAGCTTTCTTAACTCAGTATGAAATGGCTTCCGGACAAAAAGTCAATTATCACAAAAGTAATTTCATACCATCCGCAAGTGTGACTGCGTCTCAGCAACGAATTTTTAAAGATATACTTGGTATGCGATTAGCTTATCTTCCTTTTCGATACTTGGGTGCATATCTTCACAAAGGCATCAATCGAGCAGTGTATTGTACCTCCTTGTTGCAACATATAGAGGACCGTTTGCAAGGTTGGCATACCCGACTCCTTTCACACGCTGGCCGCTTAGTCCTCCTCCGATCAGTGATTGCTGCTCTTCCGTTACATGTTTTAGTAGCGGGTGGTTTACCAAAATCTGTCATCCGACTAATCAATCGCAAAATGGCTTCATTCTATTTGGGTAACCGTCGTCATTGGGTATCATGGTCTCGGATTACACAGCCTTTTGATGAAGGCGGTCTGAGCCTTCGGGATCTCAGTCAGTTACAACAAGCATATCATTGCCGAATATGGTGGACATACCATAAAAAGGATACTTTGTGGAGTAGCTACATGCATCTGAAATATGGCAGACGAGGTGATTTTAGGCTGCGGCTTCCAGACTCTGCGACATGGAAATTAATATGTCGTATCCATCCTCATTGTATATCCCACACAGTTGGCACAGATACCTCCCTTTCATGGCTATCGTCGTCAACAGGTGAGTTCACGCTCAAATCAGCATATGTGGTTTGTCGGAATTCCATCTCTACGCAGCTCTCATCACAATTTATTTGGTCAAAACATCACTCATCATACACACAACTTTTACTATGGCGTTTATTCCATTCTGCTTTGCTGTTTGAGGACTGCATTGGCCGCTACTCAGTGGTTTGCCCAACGCAATGTCCTTTTTGCAAGCAAGATTCAGCCTCGATTGTCCACGTCTTTCTCCACTGTAATTGTATACTTCCGATTTGGATGTTTTTTTGCTACGGAACTACATGGTTTGCTTCCGACTCGCACTACACTTCGGCAATACTTATTATCGTGGTGGTATCGTGCATCCACATTGTCCTTATATGGAGTTTTAAAAATTGTTGTCCCGGCTATCATAGTCACGAACATCTGGAAACACTATGCTCAACTTACTTATGGGGATACAGAAACTTTTTCGGCTGCCAGGCTGCGAAATGCCACTCATTTTGACGTTAATGTCTGGACTCAGAAAATCCAAGGTTCCAAACTTGCAGCCGGACCAACTCTTTCCCTTTCCTGGATTCCGCGTCTTCAGCCACCCCGACTTCAACTTATTAAATGGCAATGTCCGCCATCTGGAAGACATAAATTGAATGTTGACGCCGCGGTAGGTGCTCGCTATGCAGCGGGAGGAGCAATCTTGCGTAATCATACTGGTGCTTGTGTGGGTGCTATATCCTTTAGGCTGCCATCGTGCACACCATTGATGGTAGAAATCCAGGCAACATTATTTGGACTCTTGCATTTTCTGCCATTCTTCCGCTCACTGGTGATAGAAACCGATTGTGAACAATTGGTTTTGCGACTTCGAGGCACGCAGCGCATCTTTGGCAATTATCATCTGCACCTTCTATATTCGCTCCTTCATTCGAATGGATTGGATATCACGCATGCGTATCGAGAAGCTAATATGGCAGCCCATTATTTAGCTCAGCATGCAATTATTTTGCCCAGAGACAGGATATTTTGGCAGTCATAATCTCCCATCATTAGTGCGTGCCACAATCCATCTAGATCTCACATCGGCTAATCTGCGCGTAGGCTGACAATCAGGTCTTCCTAATGGATTGGCGTATTCTGCTTTTCACTGCCCATATCACCACAGTTACGGGCAGGCGCGGTACGATTTCTATCCCATTGCTATACTTCTATGCTTTACTCACTTTCGGCACTTACACTTTGTTCTTCTTATTCACACATTTTGCTTGGTGGATACATTACACTACATCTCTGGGTTGCTGTCATCATGCTTACTCTGCGCAAGCCTTCCATCAGGATTGGCGATCTTTTATGCTCTCTGCCTGTGCTCGGTTGAGTATAGACAGACTCGGTATGATTTCCATTCTCTTATACGGTTGGATACTGGAACAAGCTCTTTTGCCTTCACTCATTTCTTCTGTTTCTTTGACATATGGTTTATGCCACCACGATGATGAATCCGTATGGCTCCTGAACATCCACGCTATACTATTTTACATGCTCAATGGAGTGGTTTTTTTTCCGCCATGCTGGTCTACCATTGCCACATTCTTGAAGGGCTGCGCATTTAATTCACTTGCTGCCGGCGCATTCGTTTGTGCTGGCAGACGCGACATCACTTGCTTGCAAGACAGCGGCGCAGTCAACGACTCAGTTTTGGACATCCTTGCTATGCACGTTTCTCCTTCTTGTGCATTGGTGCTACCGGCTGACTTATTCTCTATTTCTTTTATTTGATGTTGTCTATCAACCATCCAAAGATATAAATATGTACGCTTTTTCCTTCGCCAAGGTTTTATCCACAAGGGTGGTTTTACTTGGCAAGGTTTTAATGCGGCATATCATATATCTTATGGATGTTGATAATCGCAAACTGTTTTACTTCTGGTCATTTCTTTGTAATAAGGTTTTCCTCCGCCAAAAGTGAGGGTTTTTCTCAATAAAATTTCGTTCTCCAATATATATATATATATATATATATATATATATATATATATATATTCCTTAATATTACTTCTAATGTTCTTTTCCTTTGAAATTTCCTATAAAACCTTTTTTATCAATGTTGTTGATAGGAAATAATTTTTGTAAGAATGGTTTACCAAGTATCACCTGGTCAGTAATATTCTTTACCAATAAAAAACTAGCAGGAATACATACATGATCTTTACAAATGTAAGCCTGTGGAAGCTTATAATTTATTTGCAATTTCTGCCCATTTGCAGAACTTAATGAATGAGTGGTTTTTTGAAAATACCTAGTAGGTATTAATCCTTCTTGAATACAATTCAGGTCTGCATCACTATCAATTAGTGCTACTAATTCTTTGCAAAATTTATCATCAATTAATAAATTAATCTTCACATACCATTTTTGTGAAGTAACAATTTCTAATATAGATAAATATTTCTGATCATTTAATTCTTCTAAAATATTTTCAGAAGGTACAGAGAGAATCTCTTTATTTTTTTCTAATTTATAGACTCTCTCCTCTAATGTTATATTATTCTGTTTTATTTCCTTAATTTCTTGTTTAAGATTATTAATCTCAATTATCAATTCTGAAATACTCACAGATTTTTCATTTTTAAATCTTTGAGACATTTGTCTTTTAATTTCTGCTAACGTATAAGATTCTGTATTTTGAGTTATTCTTGCTGTAGAAGACTCAGCTTCTCCTTTATTACTGATATAAGATATAATTTTTTGTTTAATTTCAGAATCATCAATTAATTTTAACAAATCTAAAATATCATTTGTAAAGACGTTTAATTCTAAATCCTGAAATTGTGAAATAATTTGGTATAATTGATCTTCTTCTATATCAGAAGATTTTTCACAATATCTTTCTCCTCTTTTACAAGGGTCACATTCTTCTTCTGAATATATACTATCATTTTCAATTTCCGTTACTTCTTCTGGATATTCAGAAAATTGATCTGACTCTATTTCAGAGTCTGAATTTAACAAAATATTTGATAGAATATATTTTAATTTATTATCTTCTAGATTATTAATCTTTTTCTTTACCCAGCATGTTTTTGCCTTATGACCTGGGCGTCCACATATTCTACATATTATGTAAGGTTTAAAAGACTTAGTATCTTTGCCATAAGTTTTCTTGGCATCGTCAACCTTTTCTTTAATTCTTTTCCTTTTTCTATCTTGTCTTTTCATTTTTCTTTTTTGAAATTTATGAGAAGATCTAATTTTCTTATGTTTTTTAACATTTTTCTTTAAATTATCTTCCATGCCAAATTGAGTACAGAATTGACCTAATTGTCTTTTTTCATTTAGAGAATGTCTTTTAATTTGTTGATTTAACTTTATTTCATTACATAAAGCTAAACCTTCTTGTATGCAAGTTCCTATTAATTTGCAATAAGTATAATTTTCATAATTTATACTTCCCCTTTACGAAGATTCTTACGAACTCTTTCTGCAAATAAGGAAGGTAAACATCAATAAATTTTGATTTCCAATGAGTACTATTAGACTCTGGGAGTTCCATTACTCTACTTAAAAACGTATCTTTATACCACCTAAATAAGGTAAGTGTTTTACATCTAAGATTTTGTAATAATGTTCTGATATTTTCAGAATTATCAGACCATCTTCCTGTAAAATTTTCTATTATGTTGAGTATTAAAGTATAAACTATATTTCAGTTCGTACTCCATCTTCTATTTTTACATTACTTAATATTTCTGCCCTATTTGGGGCTGTCAGATAATTATCCCACCATCCTTTTAATTGGCCTGTGAATCCAGATATAAGCATATTTGCTACACCTTTGTCAATATTACCATTATTCTTACAAATAGTGCTTTACATTAACATTCTGTGAACCACATTATAAATTTGTCGTTCTGTATATCCATCTATATTCCATTCATAAATAGATTTTCCATGATATGAATTATTAAAAATATACTCTTGTTCCTCTATTAATACATCTTGAGGAGTAGGTCTAGGATAATAGTACATCCTTTTTATTGGCTTATCTGCAAATTTATATTTTAATTTATTTATTTTATCATCTATTACTTTATGATGGTTTTCTTTATCACTCATTAATTCTTCGAATTCTTCATCAAGAGTACTTAACTTAAGATTTTTAAACTTAATATCTAACATCTTTTCTAAATCAGTAGTAGATTTTAATTTAAAATCTTGTACCTCTGGTGGAGGTTGAATTGTAGGAATTGCTATAATATCCCTACTAGTACTAGCTGTTTTAGTAACTTGTACTTTTGTTCTTATTTCTTTGATATATGATAGAATCATATCCATTTTGTTATCTACGGATTTTAATTGTTCTCCTAATATTATTAAATATAAATTACTATAATTTTGTTGTGTTAAAATCATATTTATATGAGCAACTGTCGTTTGAAGAGTATTATTCTCCAGAAGTTTTTGAAAAGCAGTAAAATATCTTACTTCATTATCTTTTCCTATTTGAAAAGACTGTTGTGGAGGAAAAACTGTATGTAATATCTTTCCATTTATAGTATAATCTCTTTCTAAAACTATGAATATAATTGTTTAAAAACCAAGGTACAAAAGGTACTACTTGATTTTTTCAGAGAGATCTTTATAATATTGTTCTTGAAAATATAATTTATCTTCTGTATTAAAATTACTAAAAAAACCAATTTCTAAATGGTTTCCATTTAGGTAAATTAAATTCTTCATTTATTTGTTTCCTTGCCAGAGATCCTGGACTAAAATCTATTTTCTGGTTTATATTCATATTGAAAAATTCATTTCAGATTCGGTTCTTTCCGGTTCTTAATTTTTATGAATTCCTTTAACTATGTTAGTTTCATTAATTCTTATTTCATCTATTGATGCAGGATATTCTTCTCTTATTTGAGAAGTTGAAGCTCTTGAAGGACTTATTACCTTGTAATCCAGTGGAGCTATATAATGATGTGAAGATCTACTTCCTGAAATACTAGATCTTGCTACATAATCTATTAGATTTTTATTATCAAATTTCATTTGTACAGTTCCTTCATCAGACTGTATAATATTAATTGGATTATTATCCACATATGATTTTGGAGAAACCGATGCTTCCATTACCCAATTTTCTGAAAAATCAATTTCTTCCTATTTAATCTTTCTCCTAGTACTTATATTGGATTTTTCAAAATTCGTTTCTATTATTATTGTTTCATTTATTGGTTTATCCATAATCCTACATTTAGGATTTAAAGTAGCCAATGGTTTATAATATATTCTATAACAAACACATATCACCTCTGATCCTGGTTTGTAATCATAACCATGAGTTTTTATATTTAAAGTTAATGCATCACAAACATTAATATTTGATAAAGATAATCTTAAATTTGGATATATATTAAAATATACCGGACCATGAGCCAGTGATGATTGGATTATACCAATCAATGATTTTTTCCAATTATTATTTCTAGCATCTCTTAAAGCTTCTAAAAAGCTTTCTGGCAAACCTTCTAATGTTAAAGGTTTATAAGATACTTGAACTAAGCCAATATGAATAAATTTATAATTAGATTTATATCTGCATAATTCTTTGTCATTAAGTAATTTTATTATCATATCATCTTTATTAATAGATATAGTTGATTCAGTAGTTTTAACTACCTGTTTCAACCCTAACTTTTCAAAAGTTCCTAATTGATAAACTATTTTATAATCTACCTTAGGAATTGTCCATTTATTAAGTAAATTTATATTATGAGGAATATTATATTCTTCTTCAATACTGTTTTTAACAGTATCTTCATTCTTAATGATATTCATTTAAGAAAAGTGTGTTGAACTTTTGTATATATCTAACTATTATCCATGGCTTTGATACCAATTATTTACCCAGACCAGAGACATAAAAACAAGAGACATAAAAACAAAGACAAAAACAGAGACAAAGACATATCTTCATCATACTGGAAAATTCATTTAGAGTCCTAGGTAAATTTTTACACAGATTAAATCTGGCTATGAATCTTATTATAATTCTCAGTACGCAGTCTCGCCCTTAACACGCCTTTATTCATTCGGCTAAAACGGGATCCCGCAATTTCGAGAGATTATAATAAACTCAGCTTGACTTAATCGTAACCATACCCAATAAGAACAAATTTCCTCAGTATGCTAAAGACTTTTTTATTACCGATCAATCATCCATCACAAAGCTGACAAATCCAGACATCCCGGAAAAGATTAAGGGTATAAACCCCCTGGCACACTCATGATGTTCATGATCGTTATACCTTACCATATCAAATAAATTAGATATACAGCATAGTTCAACACAGAGATGCTTAGCCTTCCATTAGGCTAAGGAAATTGATAATAAGATAAATAAAAGTAAGAAGAAAGAAAGAGTACCTCAAAATGAAAAACTTAAAGACTGCAATCTACAAGCGATATCCGAGCAAACTAGAAGGTTTTTATTTGCAAAGTGTTTACAATATAGAGAGGGATTCTTCCAAAGCTTGCCCCTTTAATGGGAGAGAAAGCCTCTTTTTATAGGCATCCTTTCCGAATTCAAATCTATTCTAAACTAAATTACAAATTGAAATGAAATACAAAATCAAATGAAATTTACATAAAATGAAAATTTACAATAATGGTCAATATAATACCAAAAGGAATCTCATTTTCCCAAAAGTCTTTATGGTTGACCAATATGTCTACCATGCTTATCAGTTTATTCTAACCAATTTCTCTGTCAATTTGTCGTTGAATATTATTCACCATTGTCTCCACAATTCTCTGAACTTGGTCTTCATCTATATCATATGGTTCCTGAGATTCTCCGGCTAATATGTCCTTTCTAGTCATGGATATATCTGAACTGGAATCATTCATTTCATCTTTTTGAAGATTTCTTATAAGATCTTTTTTAATTTCTTCAAAATATGAAGATATCGTTTCTTCTTTTGATAAGACTCCTTTAACCATCTTCATTTTTTACATTATTTGCTGAAACGGGCTCGTATGATCTATGTGTTCCTCCATTTGAGCATTATATTTAATCAAAACTTCTTGAATATGATCAAGTGTTTGTTGTCCTTCCACAACTCCTTCTTCACTTTTCGAATTGACCTAATTGTCTTTTTTCATTTAGAGAATGTCTTTTAATTTGTTGATTTAACTTTATTTCCTTACATAAAGCTAAACCTTCTTGTATGCAAATTCCTATTAATTTGCCATAAGTATAATTTTGATAATTTATACTTACTTCCCCTTTACGAAGATTCTTACGAACTCTTTCTGCAAATAAGGAAGGTAAACCATCAATAAATTTTGATTTCCAATGAGTACTATTAGACTCTGGGAGTTCCATTACTCTACTTAAAAACGTATCTTTATACCACTTAAATGAGGTAAGTGTTCTACGTCTAAGATTTTGTAATAATGTTCTGATATTTTCAGAATTATCAGACCATCTTCCTGTAAAATGTTCGATTATGTTGAGTATTAAAGTATAAACTATATTTTCAGTTTGTACTCTATCTTCTATTTTTACATTACTTAATATTTCTGCCTTATTTTGGGCTACCAGATAATTATCCCACCATCCTTTTAATTGGCCTGTGAATCCAGATATAAGCATATTTGCTACACCTTTGTCAGTATTACCATTATTCTTACAAATAGTGCTATACATAACATTCTGTGAACCACATTATAAATTTGTCGTTCTGTATATCCATCTATATTCCATTCATAGATAGATTTTTTATGATATGAATCATTAAATATATACTCTTGTTCCTCTATTAATACATCTTGAGGAGTAGGTCTAGGATAATGTACATCTTTTGTATTGGCTTATCTGCAAATTTATATTTTAATTTATTTATTTCATCATCTATTACTTTATGATGGTTTTCTTTATCACTCATTAATTCTTCAAATTCTTCATCAAGAGTACTTAATTTAAGATTTTTAAACTTAATATCTAACATATTTTCTAAATCAGTAGTAGATTTTAATTTAAAATCTTTTACCTCTGGTGGAGGTTGAATTGTAGGAATTGCTATAATATCCCTACTAGTACTAGCTGTTTCAGTAACTTGTACTTTTGTTCTTATTTCTTTGATATATGATAGAATCATATCCATTTTGTTATCTATGGATTTTAATTGTTCTCCTAATATTATTAAATATAAATTACTATAATTTTGTTGTGTTAAAATCATATTTATATGAGCAACTGTCATTTGAAAAGTATTATTCTCTAGAAGTTTTTGAAAAGCAGTAAAATATCTTACTTCATTATCTTTTCCTATTTGAAAAGACTGTTGTGGAGGAAAAACTGTATGTAATATCTTTCCATTTATAGTATAATCTCTTTCCATGACAGAAATAAAACTATGAATATAATTATTTAAAAACCAAGGTACAAAAGGTACTACTTGATTTTTTTCAGAGAGATCTTTATAATATTGTTCTTGAAAATATAATTTATCTTCTGTATTAAAATTACTAAAAAACCAATTTCTAAATGGTCTCCATTTAGGTAAATTAAATTCTTCATTTATTTGTTTCCTTGCCAGAGATCCTGGACTAAAATCTATTTTCTGGTTTATATTCATATTGAAAAATTCATTTCAGATTCGGTTATTTCCGGTTCTTGATTTTTATGAATTCCTTTAACTATATTAGTTTCATTAATTCTTATTTCATCTATTGATGCAGGATATTCTTCTCTTATTTGAGAAGTTGAAGCTCTTGAAGGACTTATTACCTTGTAATCCAGTGGAGATATATAATGATGTGAAGATCTACTTCCTGAAATACTAGATCTTGCTCCATAATCTATTAGATTTTTATTATCAATTTTTATTTGTACAGTTCCTTCATCAGACTGTATAATATTAATTGGATTATTATCCACATATGATTTTGAAGAAACCGATGCTTCCATTACCCAATTTTCTGAAAAATCAATTTCTTCTCATTTAATCTTTCTCCTAGTACTTATATTGGATTTTCCAAAATTTGTTTCTATTATTATTGTTTCATTTATTGGTTTATCCATAATCCTACATTTAGGATTTAAAGTAACCAATGGTTTATAATATATTCTATAACAAACACATATCACCTCTGATCCTGGTTTGTAATCATAACCATGAGTTTTTATATTTAAAGTTAATGCATCACAAACATTAACATCTGATAAAGATAATCTTAATTTTGGATATATATTAAAATATACCGGACCATGAGCCAGTGATGATTGGATTATACCAATCAATGATTTTTTCCAATTATTATTTCTAGCATCTCTTAAAGCTGCTAAAAAGCTTTCTGGCAAACCTTCTAATGTTACAGGTTTGTTGATTTAACTTTATTTCATTACATAAAGCTAAACCTTCTTGTATGAAAGTTGCTATTAATTTGCCATAAGTACAATTTTCATAATTTATACTTACTTCCCCTTTACGAAGATTCTTATGAACTCTTTCCGCAAATAAGGAAGGTAAACCATCAATAAATTTTGATTTCCAATGAGTACTATTAGATTCTGGGAGTTCCATTACTCTACTTAAAAACGTATCTTTATACTACCTAAATGAGGTAAGTGTTCTACATCTAAGATTTTGTAATAATGTTCTGATATTTTCAGAATTACCAGACCATCTTCCTGTAAAATGTTCTATTATGTTGAGTATTAAAGTATAAACTATATTTCAGAAAGTAGATTTTCACATCATTATATATCTCCACTGG
This sequence comes from Eustoma russellianum, assembly GCA_036186865.1. Lineage (NCBI taxonomy): Eukaryota > Viridiplantae > Streptophyta > Magnoliopsida > Gentianales > Gentianaceae > Eustoma > Eustoma russellianum. The sequence goes on from AP025046.1 coordinate 27,713,802, forward strand.
ATTACAAGATAATAAGTCCTTCAAAAGCTTCAACTTCTCAAATAAGATAAGAATATCCTGCATCAATAGATGAAATAAGAATTAATGAAACTAATATAGTTAAAGGAATTCATAAAAATCAAGAACCTGAAATGACCGAATCTGAAATGATTTACCCAAACCAGAGACATGAAAACAAAGACAGAAACAGAGACAGACATATCTTCATCATACTGGAAAATTCATTTAGGATCCTAGGTAAATTTTTACACAGATTAAATCTGGCTATGAATCTTATTATAATTCTTAGTACGCAGTCTCGCCCTTAGCACGCCTTTATTCATTCGGCTAAAACGGGCTCCCGCAATTTCGAGGGATTATAATAAACTCAGCCTGACTTAATCGTAACCTTACCCAATAAGAACAAATTTCCTCGGTATGCTAAAGACTTTTTTATTACCGATCAATCATCCATCACAAAGCTGCCAAATCCAGACATCCCGGAAAGGATTAAGGGTATAAACCCACTGGCACACTCATGATGTTCATGATCGTTATACCTTACCATATCAAATAAATTAGATATACAGCATAGTTCAACACAGAGATGCTTACCCTTCCATTAGGCTAAGGAAATTGATAATAAGATAAATAAAAGTAAGAAGAAAGAAAGAGTACCTCAAAATGAAAAAACTGAAAGACTACAATCTACAAGCGGTATCCGAGCAAACTAGAAGATTTTTATTTGCAAAGTGTTTACAATACAGAGAGGGATTCTTCCAAAGCTCGCCCCTTTAATGGGAGAGGAAGCCTCTTTTTATAGGCATCCTTTTGGAATTCAAATCTATTCTAAACTAAATTACAAATTGAAATGAAATTCAAAGTCAAATGAAATTTACATGAAATGAAAATTTACAATAATGGTCAATATAATACCAAAAGGAATCTCCTTTTCCCAAAAGTCTTTATGGTGGACCAATATGTCTGCCATGCTTATCAGTTTATTCTAACCAATTTCTCTGTCAATTTGTCGTTGAATATTATTCACCATTGTCTCCACCATTCTCTGAACTTGATCTTCATCTATATCATCTGGTTCCTGAGATTCTCCGGCTAATATGTCCTTTCCAGTCATGGATATATCTGAACTGGAATCATTCATTTCATCTTTTTGAAGATTTCTTATAAGATCTTTTTTAATTTCTTCAAAATATGAAGATATCATTTCTTCTTTTGATAAGACTCCTTTAACCATCTTCATTTTTTGCATTATTTGCTGAAACGGGCTCGTATGATCTATGTGTTCCTCCATTTGAGCATTATATTTAATCAAAACTTCTTGAATATGATCAAGTGTCTGTTGTCCTTCCACAACTCCTTCTTCATTTTTCTGAGTCATTTTCTTCCAAAATTTGGTATAAAAGATTCTTTTCAATGCTGGAATATTCTGTGGAGTATAACCCACTTTGACTTCCCATTTCCAAATCCATGGAATTCCAAATTCCATAAAGAAATGCAAAGTACTCATGCCTGTTATTATGCTTCTATTGTTCTGAGCTTCTATAAGAGCTGGCGAAACTTCAATCCATTGAGCATATAAACTCTTATATGGTTCTGGTAAAATATTAATTGATGGACCATATGATGCCCACCATTGATATAACCAATTTGGAATTTCTTGTTTATAAACTTCAGGACATATCCTGAAAAACCAAGAATGTTTCTTCTTTGAGTTTTCATATAAGAAAGCCCTATAAAATGCATCAACATAATCCCAGTAATTATATTTGACTGGAATTTTTGTTTCAGGGTATATAAACTCCTTTTCTTTTAGAGTAGATATTCCCCAAGATTCAGCAGTTATAACTTGTTTGACTATCACTTTACTGAAATTGTACACAGTAGAATTCCCTGTTGTAAAATGGGTAATTTCACAGGATTCTGTGACTTTGAGTATAGACTCACAATAATTTCTGTTTTTATAAGAAGTTGCAGTGTATGACACTGTATCCAAATACCTCTGTAATATAATCCAGGGCTGATCTTTCCATTTAAGATCTTTTTGTTCCAAAAGTAATATACTTCCAGTATATGAGCTTTGATCATAAACTTCGTCAATTTCTTCAGTTACCATTGTAACATACGAAGGCTTATTATCCTCCTTTTTCTGAGAAGCTTTATAAGCTAAAAATTCTCTGTATAATTTTTCATCTTCTTTTTGAGTATTACTCGAAGATGAAGATGCAATATTTGCAGAAACCAATCTTTGTTGACCAATTTGGCCAAGTAGTTTACCACCTCTTCCTCCTCTATTAGAGTAGGTTCCTCGTCCTCTCCTATTAGAGGGACTTCCTCTGCCCCATTGGGACATTCCTGCAAAAAGATCATTCATTAATATATTCTCTAGTAAGAAAATCAGGCAGACTATTTTCTGATCCTTTCTTGTATTGAATTTCAAAGTCAAATGACGCCATATAAGCTTGCCATCTTGCAAACATCTGCTTGGATACATCATGTTTGAAATCTTTATTAAACATATTTTTTGCAGCTTGGCAATCAGTTCTTATAATAAACTTCTGATTATATAAAGCATCTTGAAATTTAAGAACACATTTGACAATAGCAAGAATTTCTTTTGCTATAGTAGCATAATTCTTTTGACTATTAGTCCATTTTCCTGAGTGAAACCTAATAAAATATTCTTGATTATCTATTAGTGAAACTTGTTTTAATATATCTCCATATCCTATGTCTGAGGCATCTGTTTCTATAATTTTTTGCCAATTTGGATTTGCTAACATCAAACAAGGCAAATGAGTTACCTTTTGTTTAATTACCTGGACCGCTTTAGTATGATCTTCAGTCCATGGTTAACACAAGTTAAACATAATGAATTTGCACAACTTGTGCAAATATAAAAATGTTATCAAAGATCGCCCTTATATATATATATATATATATATATATATATATTCCTTAATATTACTTCTAATGCTATACATATGTGTAAAATAGCATTGTTGTACGCATTAGCACAATTGTCACTACTTGCAGTGTCTGAATCTGAAAGCTCTTATGAATTTAATTTCATAACCATTGCATAGGCATGACCATATACATTTTTGGTTTATCCTTTCTTTCTCAGGAGAAACAAAAGCATCTTTCATTGCACGAAATTATAGGCCACAAAAAAAAAATGCTCAATATGCATGTGATTCTATAGTATTTATTGAGGCCGCTAGAATAATGAAGAGGTTCTTGCGTGGAGCATACCAACTCTTAACTATCTGAGTTACTAGACATCCAAATTTGGAAAAACAACCAAACTAGTTTAGCTAGGCTGTAGAAATCAACCAGCTCTCAATATTTCTTTAAGAGTAATCACTTATCGTAACGATAGCACGCAAAACCACACTCACATATGCTTACAAAATACAATATCATTTCATTAATTAACATATATACAAAATATGTGAAACCCATGCATAATTGCGAGTATGTGCGCAAATTAGACACTGGATAAAACAAAAACAAATATGGTGTTCAGACACTGAACAGACACGTAGTGTGTGGAAGCATATTTGTGTGCTTTGCAATACGCCAATCAAGATCACTTGCTTCATTAAGCCTTCAACAAATATGAAAAACAAAACAGTGTCGTGTTCTTATTAAGCGTGCTCTGATACCACTTGTTAGAATTTACATAGTAAATTCATTACCTGAGAATCACTTAAGAGAACACAAAAGCAAAGTAAATAAATGCGGAAGTATACCTTGCCCAATTAGTTAACGCGGTAAGGGTTCTGACACGCGTGACAACTGTGTCTTCCAAGGGATTGCACGAACACACCAGTTGTTGAATTCACTAACAAAATATCAACAACTGCTAGCACTACTATTCCGATGGAGATAATAGATAGTGTATTTTTCCTCAGAAAGTGCTTTCTAAATTAAGATATATATATATATATATATATATATATATATATATATATATATATATATATATATATATATATGCAGCAACGTTATTGGAATTGGTTTAAAAAAAACTTTCGTCAGAAAAGTTTTTCTTCTTTCAAAAAGTTTTCCAATTTTTTTCCGTGATCACTATTCTTTTTTTTTGGAGGAATGGGATCTTTTATTCAATAACAAATCACATCAACTGTACATGCTGTTAACTTCTACTACAAAGTGTCAATATTTCTCTCACCCTCGTGTACCGCTTTCCAAGCAAGTCTAATGTTTCTAGCCCTATCAAATACCTCCTTTACTCTACTATACAGGTCAGGATATATATATATTCTTCCTCAAATAGTGCTTTATTTCTGTCATACCAAATGGAACTGACTGCTTCCTTGAAGACATACGACCATTTCTCGCCTCTGTACGACTCTATACATCTTTGATCTATATTTCGGTCAATCCACCCAGGTAGGCCTCCCACATCGTCAAAGAAAGCTAACTGGTTTGGTCGGGGTAACAACCTTAGCCACATCTCTCTAGCACGCGGGCAGTCACGTAGAGCATGTAGTCCATCTTCCATCGGTGCTGTACAGAGTCCGCAGGTCGGCGACTCAACCAGGTGCTGTTTCCATAGCAGCGTCTTCGTGGGCAACCTATTAAGTCTTGCTTGCCAAAGAAGGAGGTTACCTCGTTGGGGTCCTTTTAGGGTCCATATATTCTGCCACTGCCTCTTATTGTCGTCCCCCGCCATGTAATTTCGGTGGTACTTGCTGGTCCGCCGACGTCAACCCCGCCAAGACCACAGGGGCAGCCGTAAGGATACTCCGCCACATATGTGTGGTGGCTTGTCGTGGTGGTGAGGCTCTTAGTGGGGAGCCATATTTCGCCTTAAGTACCTTAACCCATAATACATCCTCCTCTAAAATCAAACGCCACAGTAGTTTAGCTAGCAACGGCAAATTCATTTGCCGCAGTTTCTTTATCCCCGTCCCTCCCATACTCTTAGATCGGCATATAGAATGCCAAGCCACGACATGTGTTTTGTGCTTCCCGTCAAACTCTCCCTAAAAGAACGCACGGTTTAGTCTCTCGAGTGCGGCTATCGTCGCTGCTGGGAGTAGAGATGTTTCCATGGAGTAATACGGAACTGTTGCTATCACAGACTGTATCAAGATATTTCTTGCTGCTTTAGATAATAGTTTCCCCTTCCAAGCGGCTAAACGACCTTTAACTTTCTCCACAAGTTCACTGTAAGTGTCCGCCGTAACCCTCCCATGCAATAGTGGCATCCCAAGATACTTGCCTAGATTATGTGTAATAGGGATAGCAAACATCAGTCCTAGCGATTGTCTCTGCACATTCGATGTGTTGCTGGAGAAGTATATATTAGATTTCGTAATGCTCACCTTCTGACCAGACACATCGCAGAATTCTTGCATGATAGCCGCCATAATAGCTCCTTGCTCCTCAGTCGCGACTCCAAATAGTAGCAAATCGTCAGCAAACATCAGATGTGATACTGTTGGGCCTTGGCGGCTGACCTTGATGGGTTTCCATTCTCCTGCCTCCACAGCCATCCGAATACGTTGGCTTAGCCAATCCATGCAAAGTACAAACAAGTAAGGGGCAAGAGGGTCCCCTTGTCACAATCCCCTTTTTGGTCTAATCGGTTCCAGCTTCTCACCATTCCATAAGACTCTCATCTCCACGGATGTCACAAGTTGCATAGTAATATCCAGCATATAAGGTTCAAACCCGGCCGCTTGAAGCACTTGCTCCACAAAGTCCCACCTCATTCTAACATATGCCTTTTCTAGGTCTAATTTTAAGGCCATCACCCCTTGCCTCAATCTTTTTTCACATAGAGTGTAAAATTTCCTGAGCCACAATGATGTTATCGCTAGCTTGCCTTCCTGGGATAAAGCTGCATTGATTATGACTGATCAACTTGTTGATTACCAACTTTACCCTATTAGCTACCACTTTTGATATAGCCTTCACCACGACAATTGCGAGGGAAATTGGTTGGAATTGAGAGACCATTTCCGGTGGGTAAACCTTGGGTATAAGGCTGATATATGAGGCATTCATGTGAGCTGGAAATCGGTCGTCTTTAAATACATTTAAGATAAAACGAGTAACATCCGTATCCACAATGTCCCAGTTTCTTTGGTAGAATATCGGTGGGTATTCATCTGGACCAGGACTCTTAAATGCGCCCATTTAAAATATTACTGAGTAAACTTCACTTTCGACCACGGTCGGTTTAATGCATGAAGCTCTGCAGATAATAGTTTTGGAAACCGAATGCATACCTGTGGAGGATTCGAATGTTCTTCCACCGAATAGAGTCTTTCATAGAAATGAAGAACCATTTTGTGCAAACGCAATGGATCTTCCACCCAATGACCTTGTTGATCTTTTAGCCGATGCACAATGTTTCTCCGCCTTTTCATCACGGCCGTCCTCGCCGAATCACCCGAAATAAAAACAAGGCTAAAATCCGCCACCTCCGTCAGTCACGTGTCCGGTTCTTCCGCCAAGGCCTGATTTTTCAGCCATTTCATTGCCGCGTAACCGTCTTCTATTGCTGCTGGAAGCCGATTATCCGGAGCCAGCCGATAATCCAATGCGATTATCACGGCTTGCAGCACTAAAGCTAGTTTGAAACAATAGTTTTGGCAGTTCGGCCATGTCATGGAGCCGATATAGAAGCCGCCGCAGTGGTCGAATAAATGGTATATATATATATATATATATATATATATATATATATATATATATATATATATATATATATATATATATTGTATGTTAACTGAAAAAACATGGGTCATAACAACAGAAGCAACAACTGTAGATGTTAGTTAACCTGATGCCCCACCTGCCATTTTTCTCTTTTCCTCGCGCGTCCTAAAACCCTACAACAACAACAACGCATACCAAACATATCCTAACAACCGCAAAAACTATCGCTAGGGTCTGGGAAGGGTCAGAGGCAATGGAACAATGCCTCCATACCAAAGATAGAGAGTTCGTTTCAACGAGTCTCCCGGCTCTATATGTAACTGCATATGTACATAATGAACGAATAAATAATAAAAGACAAACACAAACACACAAAAAACGCAAAGTCAACCTAACGTTGAGAGAGTATCTAAGTTCTTTTGTATACTCTAAACTGCCTCTATATTCTACCTAAACCTCGCTAACCTTAATCCTCCGTATCCATGAGCTTATATCCTGGACCATGTCCTCAGAGAGATACAAATCTAGTAGGTCATGTCTAATCCGTTCCTCTTAAGTCAGTTTGGGCATATCTATACTTTTTTTTCCATCCACAATGAGGCTTTTAACTGCTCTGACAGACACCGTTGTCTGTCTCCGCTTGATATTCCTAAACCATCTCAGTCTCCTCTCCCTTATCTTATCCGCTATACTAGTCACCGCTAGTCTTTTCCTAAATACCTCATTTTTGAGCCGGTCTAGCCTTGTATGTCCACACATCCACCTCAGCATCCTCATCTGTGCCACTTCCATCTTCTGCGACTGTGTCCTATTCATGGTCCAATAGTCTGTCTCATATAACATTGCCGACCGAACTGCCACTCTATAAAATTTTTCTTTGAACATTCTGAATTTTATTGCTGAAGTGCCACAATTATTAAGGTAAGCTTTTTCCCTCCTTAGTTGCACCCTATTTGCTGCCATCATCTGTAAACCAATTCCAACCACAACCACAATCTATCCAGCTAGATTGACATAATTTCACCAATGTTGAAATAGTTGTTTACTTGTCCCTTTGTGATGGCAGTGTAAATAAAAAATTGACTATACTTAACTGATCTTTTAAGTTTTGTTTTTTGGAGTATCTCAAATAAACTTCATTTGAATTGATCACGGGTTGAACATCTTGAAATCTAAGGGAAAAAACCCATCTCCCTGTCCTGCCTTTATTTTCCTTTGCAATATATTTTCTATGATAACCGGAAAGCTTCATGTTCCATAAGAATTTTTGAAGACTTTATTTCTGCTTAAAAAATTAATTAGTGCTTTACTTTTGTTTGTGGGATTATTGGGATGTCCCATCAAACTGTTCTTGCTAAGTTTCATGAGAAGCAAATCCTTACGGTGCACACATCTGAGTACCGTGAGTTTTTTTTTTAATAATTGGTTATATGAATCCTTTTAACTACTGTAGCCCTACTGTCCCGCACTACACTTTTTTCTTGATTTTTTTATTTTTCCTTTTTCATCTTGTTCTGTGAAAGAACATTATTTGATAATATTTACTCAAAATCTGAATAGCATCTGAATTGGCTTCAACTCTAGCATGTCTTGGAAAATTTTTGGACTATGGAAAAATTAACAGCTCGAATGTTCGTTGAAGGTGCAACAAACATAATACCCTTGAAATTAGCTTTTATTAATGATTTTATCTTTTTACTTTTTGTATAAGGACATTAACTTTTATTTCTGCAATTGGCCACTAAGTTTTCTGATTAACTGTGGTTGCGAAAATATTTGCGATTGAGGTGTATCATCTTTATAAACAGAGTACAACTTGGTGAGTGCTTGAAGACATTGATTCATTCAGATTACCCCGAGCAATGCCATTGCTATTACAATGGATTACCCATAGTCTGCAGGGCGAGCAAGTTTATGGACCCTTATTTGTATTGAGGATTCTGTTGAGAAAAAGGGGTTTGAGTGATTTTAAGATGCATGATTTAAACGTATTACAAAGAAATGCATGACCTGTTTAATGACATGACACGCACTTGCATAAAACTTGCCTTATATAGTCCATATATAATGTTGCCGTACTAACGAGCCATGAAGCTTTAAAGCTTACATCAATGGCAAACATTTGTTGTGTTTGAACTATTTTCAGGTGCCACCATTAATGAACTAAACTAGTTCATTAAGTGAAGTACGTAGTTAATTAAACTAAGCAGTTCATTAAAGGAAGAAATATTTGGACAAGGCACAAAGGCAACAAGGTGAAGAAAGGAAAGTTCTCCTCCTCTCCTCTCCACATATACACGCCATCTTATACACACATATATATATATACACACACACACACACACATTTTCAAATTTTTTGAAAAAGGCACATACACATTTATTCCAACGTAATACCGACACGTTATATATTTTACGTACATACGTTAACATCACACCATCATAATTAACTCATATTTATGAGTATATTCAGGTCTTATATCATATGATATAAGTAATGGTGATGACAAATTAAATACGACACGTTAAAAGGTCCTAAACCAAAAATTATCGTATCGGGCAAATACCAAAACTTCGCCAACCTGTCACGTACTTGCCATAAATAGATGGATAGCCCCTAAACTTCAAAAATATCCATAAAGTTTGTGGGTTTGATGATATTTACAGCCATAAAATCATTCCATGTTGGCACACACAAATAACCCCACATTAAGGCCAAATTGTGGATATTCCAATTTCAATTTTGTCACATGTATCAGCCTTATGAGCTGAATATTAAAGTTTAATTTATGTATATTATGTGTAACATAATATATATAACATGTGCAAAAAGTTGGAATTTAATTAGAGAAAAATCGGGTAATCGATAAACGTCGAAAATTCGGTTTTCTACGTACACAACACATGGAACATTTTTGGCACATCATACAACCTGATTAAACATAAGTCTACCTCATCTAAGGATCATAAAAATAGAAATAGGGAAATAAAGTGTTATGAATGTGGACAACCTGGACACTTGTCATTTGATTGTACAAACAAGGACAAACAAACAAACAAATACCTTGACAAGGATCGGACAAAAACTAGACTCGTCTCAGAACCTAAACAAAGGAGAAGAGCCTTCAAAACCTCCACTTGGAGTGACGCATCCGACTCTGAGACTGACGATACGGAAGAACACAAGGCACAAGTATGTTTTACATCTAAAGCGTCAAATGAGGTATCTTCCGACTCTGATTCCAATTCTGAATGGTCTTATGATGATTTATTTAGTCAATATTTAGAGTTCCATAAGTTTTCAAAGACACTTGCAAAAGAAAAGAAACGATTAATTGAAGACAAGAAGTTGTTCGAATCTTCTAACACGAACCTTGTTTCTCAATTAAACGATTCAAAAGAAGAGTCGTCATGCATCATTAATGCATTAAAATCAGAGGTCTCATCATTGACCACGCACAATAATGAAATGAAATCCGAGATTTCAAATTTGAAATCAAGGAATGCGAATCTAGAGAAAATGGTGAAGAAATTTGATACGGGAACAAACATGCTAGATCACATTATTTCTTCACAAAAGCATGATAGTGATAAAACGGGTTTAGGATACATTGAAACAAATGAAGTATCCATTAAACCAACCAAGTTTATAGTGTCTAAGAAAGTAGACACTCCAAAACCAAATAGGGCATCTAACATGAAGCAGAGACCCCCTCTTCCCACATCTCGTCATACTTCTTCTTCATATCATGAGAAATACAATTTTGTACCATATAGATATAAGAAGAAACAAGTGATGCATACACGACATTCATTTCATCCATGTAGATCACATACTACGCACACGAACACAAGGACATATCAAAAACGTCCTACATATAGTGCGTATAAAGGAGTTCTTGGCCAAAGGCCAAACGCATTTGCACCTAACTTATATTATGTAGCGTTCTCATCACATTTTTCACCTTTTGGAAGACCTAGAAAGGTCACCCAAATTTGGGTACCAAGAGAGACATTTTCAAAGGGTTGAATAAATAACCCTTACGAACGCACGTTATATGAAATGCATGCTTTTTTTCTTCATGTTTACATGCGCTTTTGATTGTCTTTCCAAAATAAAGTGAAAGAGAATGCATGATTTAAGGGAGAGAGAGAAAGATAAATTTCACAAATCAAGGGGGAGAGAATTCAAAATTCAAAGAGAATTCAAAACTCAAAAATTTAAATTTGTGCACGATTGGAGGGGAAGCGATAAGATTTAAATCATGAATGTAGGTTATTTTGAAAATCATCAAAAGGGGGAGATTGTTGAGAAAAAGGGGTTTCAGTGATTTCAAAATGCATGATTTAAACGTATTACAAATAAATACATGACATATTTTATGACATGACACGCACTTGCATAGAACTTGCCTTATATAGTTCATATATAATGTTTCCGTACTAACGAGCCATGAATCTTTAAAGCTTACATCAATGGCAAACATTTGTTGTGTTTGAACTATTTTCAGGTGCCACCATTAATGAACTAAACTAGTTCATTAAGTGAAGTACGTAGTTAATTAAACTAAGCAGTTCATTAAAGGAAGAAATATTTGGACAAGGCACAAAGGCAACAAGGTGAAGAAAGGAAAGTTCTCCTCCTCTCCTCTCCACATATACACGCCATCTTATACACACATATATATATATACACACACACACACACACATTTTCAAATTTTTTGAAAAAGGCACATACACATTTATTCCAACGTAATACCGACACGTTATATATTTTACGTACATACGTTAACATCACACCATCATAATTAACTCATATTTATGAGTATATTCAGGTCTTATATCATATGATATAAGTAATGGTGATGACAAATTAAATACGACACGTTAAAAGGTCCTAAACCAAAAATTATCGTATCGGGCAAATACCAAAACTTCGCCAACCTGTCACGTACTTGCCATAAATAGATGGATAGCCCCTAAACTTCAAAAATATCCATAAAGTTTGTGGGTTTGATGATATTTACAGCCATAAAATCATTCCATGTTGGCACACACAAATAACCCCACATTAAGGCCAAATTGTGGATATTCTAATTTCAATTTTGTCACATGTATCAGCCTTATGAGCTGAATATTAAAGTTTAATTTATGTATATTATGTGTAACATAATATATATAACATGTGCAAAAAGTTGGAATTTAATTAGAGAAAAATCGGGTAATCGATAAACGTCGAAAATTCGGTTTTCTACGTACACAACACATGGAACATTTTTGGCACATCATACAACCTGATTAAACATAAGTCTACCTCATCTAAGGATCATAAAAATAGAAATAGGGAAATAAAGTGTTATGAATGTGGACAACCTGGACACTTGTCATTTGATTGTACAAACAAGGACAAACAAACAAACAAATACCTTGACAAGGATCGGACAAAAACTAGACTCGTCTCAGAACCTAAACAAAGGAGAAGAGCCTTCAAAACCTCCACTTGGAGTGACGCATCCGACTCTGAGACTGACGATACGGAAGAACACAAGGCACAAGTATGTTTTACATCTAAAGCGTCAAATGAGGTATCTTCCGACTCTGATTCCAATTCTGAATGGTCTTATGATGATTTATTTAGTCAATATTTAGAGTTGCATAAGTTTTCAAAGACACTTGCAAAAGAAAAGAAACGATTAATTGAAGACAAGAAGTTGTTAGAATCTTCTAACACGAACCTTGTTTCTCAATTAAACGATTCAAAAGAAGAGTCGTCATGCATCATTAATGCATTAAAATCAGAGGTCTCATCATTGACCACGCACAATAATGAAATGAAATCCGAGATTTCAAATTTGAAATCAAGGAATGCGAATCTAGAGAAAATGGTGAAGAAATTTGATACGGGAACAAACATGCTAGATCACATTATTTCTTCACAAAAGCATGATAGTGATAAAACGGGTTTAGGATACATTGAAACAAATGAAGTATCCATTAAACCAACCAAGTTTATAGTGTCTAAGAAAGTAGACACTCCAAAACCAAATAGGGCATCTAACATGAAGCAGAGACCCCCTCTTCCCACATCTCGTCATACTTCTTCTTCATATCATGAGAAATACAATTTTGTACCATATAGATATAAGAAGAAACAAGTGATGCATACACGACATTCATTTCATCCATGTAGATCACATACTACGCACACGAACACAAGGACATATCAAAAACGTCCTACATATAGTGCGTATAAAGGAGTTCGTGGCCAAAGGCCAAACGCATTTGCACCTAACTTATATTATGTAGCGTTCTCATCACATTTTTCACCTTTTGGAAGACCTAGAAAGGTCACCCAAATTTGGGTACCAAGAGAGACATTTTCAAAGGGTTGAATAAATAACCCTTACGAACGCACGTTATATGAAATGCATGCTTTTTTTCTTCATGTTTACATGCGCTTTTGATTGTCTTTCCAAAATAAAGTGAAAGAGAATGCATGATTTAAGGGAGAGAGAGAAAGATAAATTTCACAAATCAAGGGGGAGAGAATTCAAAATTCAAAGAGAATTCAAAACTCAAAAATTTAAATTTGTGCACGATTGGAGGGGAAGCGATAAGATTTAAATCATGAATGTAGGTTATTTTGAAAATCATCAAAAGGGGGAGATTGTTGAGAAAAAGGGGTTTCAGTGATTTCAAAATGCATGATTTAAACATATTACAAATAAATACATGACATATTTTATGACATGACACGCACTTGCATAGAACTTGCCTTATATAGTTCATATATAATGTTTCCGTACTAACGAGCCATGAATCTTTAAAGCTTACATCAATGGCAAACATTTGTTGTGTTTGAACTATTTTCAGGTGCCACCATTAATGAACTAAACTAGTTAATTAAGTGAAGTACTTAGTCAATTAAACTAAGTAGTTCATTAAAGAAAGAAATATTTGGACAAGGCACAAAGGCAACAAGGTGAAGAAAGGAAAGTTCTCCTCCTCTCCTCTCCACATAGACACGCCATCTTATACATATATATATACATTTTCAAATTTTTTAGAAAAGGCACATACACATTTCCAACGTACTACCGATACGTTATATATTTTACGTACGTATGTTAACGCCACACCATCATAATTAACTCATATTTATGAGTATATTCAGGTCTTATATCATATGATATAATTCATGGTGATGACAAATTAAATACGACACGTTAAAAGGTCCTAAACCAAAAATTATCGTATCGTGCGAATACCGAAACTTCGCCAACCTGTCACGTACTTGCCATAAATAGATGGATAGCCCCTAAACTTCAAAAATGTCCATAAATTTCGTGGGTTTGATGATATTTACAGCAAAAAAATCATTCCATGTTGGCACACACAAATAACCCCACATTAAGGCCAAATTGTGGATATTCCAATTTCAATGTTGTCACATGTATCAGCCTTATGAGCTGAATATTAAAGTTTAATTTATGTATATTATGTGTGTTGTACCCACATGATCATGTAAGTGAAAAAAACTATGGATATGAGACGGAATGAAAACGGAAATTTCTTTTAGCGCATGTTACTTAAGTTCTTTTAAGTCTCTTTACTTAATTCTTATTAAGGTGATACCAAGCCCAAATTAAATAAGGGAAACTTTAAGAGAGTAGCACATGAGAGATAGGGTTACATGGGCCATACATATTAACATATATGTGTGCACGTGTATGTGTGATATGTATGCATACATATGCTAATTTTAGAATACAATAAAATAGGTGAAACAATATATTACATGAACTAAAGTACAAGAAATACCAATTGGCCAAGAAGCCTAAATTCGGCCTATACATGGAGACTCTAGGAATTTCTAGCCAATTTTATTGGTTAAGATAATAAGATAAGTAATTACTAGACAAAGAATAAATAGAAATAAAAATGATACATGCACTTAAGGAACTAATTAAGACACCTCAATTAAGGAAAAAGTAGTGTGGTTGAGGTCATAAAGACCCCAACCAAGGCCGACACCTTCTTGTCTAGGCATGGAGGAATTTTAAATGTTTACATGATTACTATTCTCTAACCAAGGTTGATGTAACCATGGTAAACTAAAGTAACCTTGGTTAAAGCAAAAAGTAACTATGGTTGAGCAAAGTAATCAAGGTTAAGCTAGATTAACCTTGGTTAAGTTACAAGGAAGCCCTAATCTCCCCAATTCCCTCCAAAGAAACCGTCCCCCCTAAGCCTCCAAACATAGCTCAATTCAACTCATTCTAGAAGCATCTCTCTCATATTGCAAGACCAAGAACACTTAGCAAAATCTCCACCTTTCCTCATCAAGAGATTTCGGCCCTTCCATCTTGAGGGCTAGGACTTCAAGTTCACTTCAAGACCTCAAGGAGACATCTAGGTATGTGTTGTTCCTAATCTCCTTAAGAGAATTCTCACTTTTAAGAGAATGAAACTCACATGCATTCTCTTGTTTTATGCTAAAACCGTGGGTTCAAGGTGGAGATAGGGGAAGGCTACCAACTTCTTTAGGAAGAGATACATTGAGGTGCTTGAACCTCCATTTCAAGACTATTTGGTAAGATGCTCTAACTTTAAAGATGACTTAGTTCTTCCATTTGAATAAAGAACTAACCTTTTTACTTCACTCCCTCAAAACCGTGTACTCTAGGTGAAAAGGGTGAAGGATCTCACCACATCTCACTTCCTAACTAAACAAAGGCAAAAGCTTTAGTTGAAGAGGCAAGTATACTTTAATTCCTTGTAATATATGTGAAAATGTGCATGCATGAATGTCTAGAAGACTAGGTTATGACTTTAGTGAAAATATGTCTAAGTTGCTACTCTTTATGTTTTGAAATTGTTAAATTAGGGGACTGTTTTGTGGGAGAATGAATAGCTCATGTGAATGACTTTTGCATGTTAAAGAGGAGACTTGAAATTGTATAGGAAAGTCTTATTAAGTCTATTGAATGGTCATTAACTTGGACTATAGGCTAAAGAACAAAAATTAGGGAAGAAAAGATGTTTCTATGCATGTTGACTGAAAACAGAATTCTGGACAGATTGTATGCCTAATTGACGGACATAGTTAAGGACCTTGTAACCGTTGGATTGAGCTTATTTTTGGTGTGGTCATAGCTTATTATGTCTAGTTTATTGTGGCTTTGGAATTTCTGGAAAATCATTTGTGGATTGGTCAGAAATAAAATTTTAGTACCAGTGGGTCAAAACAGTTTCTGGACGTACCACTTTAGGAAGAAAAATTATTTAAGTATCTTAAACATCTTGGATTGACCTGAAATTTTTACAGGAAGCACGTAAGACATAGAGCTAAGTTTCCATGTAAAGAAATTGATTTTCTCTATTGATCTTGATGGTAAACTATTGAGGGGAAGTTGGTGTAATATTCTGGAAAAACAGGACAGATTGACCCTATGTGTTTATATGAATTGTATTATACTTATTTTGACTTGTTTTGGTGAATGGGTATCTTAATATTATTCGTAGAGGAAACAGGGAAGATTTCCAGGTACTAAGTGAACCCCATAATGAGTCTATGGAAAGAGACAAGGTAAGGAATGGAGTCAAGGGTACCGCAGAATTTCTGTTGCACCCATGTTGGGAGTTAATTTTTATAGAGACACTTACACTTGTCAAGAGTTCATGGAATTTGTACAGAATATAGTCAAGATCATATGGTGCATGTCCATGTTTTTAATTTCTGGAAAATGGGCTCAAAAGATTGATTTTAAGGCCGGACCATACAGGACATATTGCTGAATTTTTCCAGCTCATGCAGAAAGTTGTGTGTGATATCACAAGTGTCTTATATCATGTTGCATCTCATGCATTTGCATTGGCATGCTCATATGTTTCACGCCCATGATTTTGGTGATGCTTTACATAAAGTTTTGAAAGAATTCCGTCCCTTCTGGCCAGCTTAACCCGTCACAGATCCGGGGTAAACTGATCTGAAGATTATAAGAACCGACCCAGGCCCGGTATAATAGGTCTGAAGATGATCATGATTATAAGAACCGATCCAGACCCGGTATAATAGGTCTGACGAGCCATAAGAACCGTACAGGTCCGGTATAATAGACCTGAACGTGAACATGTTATAAGAACCGAGTCGTGCCCGGTATAATAGGCTGACACTCCTTCTCGTTTTATGATGATTATGATTTGAAAGAAAGAAAGAAAGAACAAGTATTTTATGAGCATGTTTTTCATTGAAATCTCATTGCATTCACATTTTCATACACAGTATGCATGACGTTCATTCATGAAAATAAGAAGTTAACTATACTACGTAGCATCTAAATTAAGTGATGACATTCAGACTTTGACTCAGTGTTGAGATGACTTTAAGTATGATGTTCCGAAAAGGTGTTGTCAGGTATGATTTAACTTAAGGATTTGGGGTTTGATTCTTGTATGCCATTTTCTCTTTATTGCATGGAGTTATTGTATACTTGCTGGCGAGTTGTCGCTCACCCATTTATTTTTCCCCAGAGCCAGGAAAGGAAGTCGAGTGGATTGAGGATGAGCCCCGAGTGCCATACCTATAGGCTATTGACGCCGCTGATAAGGAAATGAAGAAGGAAATTTTTGATGAACCTTTGGGATGTATGGGACATAGCTATTTCTGTTTCTCCTTCGGGTTATGTTGGTCTAATTTCATGGACTAGTTACTATCGGATCAGTTTGTATAATTTTGCTATGTATTAGCGATTTGATGCTTTCGGATTAAGGTTCAAATTCTGCCGTATTTTATCAACCTGTTAAGATCGCGACTTTGTAATTCATGTTTGTTCATGGATTTTACGAGTTAAGTATCGACGCTTTGTATTTTTCCGGAAGGGAAAGTACGGCGGGCGCACCGTACGAGGGTAGCCGAGTACGGGGCGCTACAGGTGGTATCAGAGCCCAGGCTCTAGATTCGGGCAGAACATAGAAGCTAAGTTACGATCTTAGAAATCTAAGAATTGATCTTAGACTTAAGTCATGACCTTAGAAGAGAGGTAACCTTAACTTAGACAACTTAGACTGGAAATAGGGCCCTAGTTGACCCGCCAGCTTGACATGCCATATTTACATTATCTCTTTTCCTGCTTTGAAAATTCTTTTCCAAGCATGTCTAAATTCAGTCAGTTATTTCAATTTATATAAATATATATCTTTCTGCTCCGTATACAGATGGTTCGGACTCGCGGTCGTGGTAGGCCTCGCAGAGATGCTACCCATGCACCTGAACCAAACCTTCCACAACCTCAAGATCCAGTTCCTCCGCCTCCTCCTCCACCGCAAAATGAGAATCCCCCACCAGTTCAAGGAAACCCTCTTCCGCAAGTACCACTTCTTATTCCAGATTTCCAAGCATTCTGTCAGACTGTAACGCAGATTGGTCAAGGAATGATTCAACAAGTTGCCCCTCCTCCCCCTTATGAACCAATAAGAGATGCGCAGTATTACTTTGAGAAGCTTAAGCGAGCGAATGTACCACCTTTTGAAGGCAAGTCTGACCCTGATATGGCTGAAAAGTGGTTAGATGAGGTAGAGAACTGCTTTGAATTGAATGGAGCCCCCGACCATATGAAAACCCAAGCTGTGAGACCCTTCCTCCTTGGTGAAGCAAACCAGTGGTGGAAGGCTAAACTGCAACCCTTACCCCGACCTATTCCATGGGAAAGATTCATCCAGGAGTTCAATAAGTTCTATTTTCCCCCTTCCGTTAAGATGCAAAAGAGACATGATTTTGAAATGTTGAAGCAAGAGCCTGGTATGACTGTGTCTGAGTATGTGAGCAAGTTTCTGGCCTTGGGTAGATTTTCTCCGGCTGTGATGAATGATGAGGAATCTAAGATGGTAAAGTTTGAGAGTGGGTTGAATCCAAGAATTCGTACTTGGTTGGTGAATGTTATCTCTGCGGATTTTGAGGCGCTTGTTGATGCATGCTATCGGATAGAAAAGGATATCATTCGCCGCGATGCGACAGTGGGTCAGAAAAGAGGAAGGGACAATTCTGGTGAAAAGAGAGCAAGGAAAATGACTAAGCAAAATTTTCATGGGAAGCAAGGTAGACAACAGAATCAGAATCGTGGACAACGCCGGGGGCAGAATCAGGGTAATCAAAGAGGTAATCAAGAGAATCAAGGACAGCAGCAGCAGGCCATTCCCACGTGCCCCCATTGTAAGAAGAATCATTTGGGCGAGTGTTATGTACAAGCTGGTAAGTGCTTTGGTTGCGGCAAGACTGGTCACATAATCAGGGATTGCCCTGATAAGGGAGTTGATTGTGCTGGATGTGGCAAGACTGGACATATTCTGAGAGATTGTCGTGAGCGTAGTGGCCAGCAGCAAAAGAACCAACGTCAGCGCTCGAACGCGCGTGTGCACTTGATGACTGATGCTGCAGTTGAGGAAGCTGGAGACGTCGTAGCGGGTATGATTTAAAATTATGCAATGTCAATTTGATAAATATTATATTGCTACGTAGTTAAAGCTTTGTATGATTCAGGCGCCATTCTTGTATGTTGTATACCCGCAAATGCCTTGTTTGATAGTGGCGCCAGCCACTCCTTTATATCTAAGAAATTTGCTAAGGAAATAGACCGTGATCCCATCCGGCTTAAACCACCTTATCGGATCCAAGCCGCTGGTGATCAAGTGCTTACGTCTCACTTTCTGTATAAGAATTGCGCAATCGAGCTCGATGATCATCGATTCGCGGCTGACCTGATTCCGATTACGATGAGTGACTTTGACATTATTCTTGGTATGGACTGGTTGTCTAAGAACCATGCCCATATTGACTGCAATCAGAAGAGAGTCACTTTCAGAGTTCCGGAGCAAGAGGAAGTATCATTTCAAGGGGGTACTAAGTTGAAGAAGTCAGAGAATGTTTTTGTGAATATGGCTCGGGCTCGCCAAGCGTTGCAAAAAGGAGGTCAAGGATATCTCGTTTATACTCTTAGTACCGAGCAGACAGCGGTAGACATTCTACAAGTTCCAGTAGTTCAAGAGTTTCTGGATGTCTTTCCAGAAGAACTACCAGGACTTCCTCCTGATCGAGAAATTTCCTTTGAAATAAATCTCATCCCCGGAGCTGAACCCATTTCTAAAGCTCCTTACCGCATGGCACCCGCTGAGCTGAAAGAACTAAAAGAACAATTACACGAGTTATTGGAAAAGAAACTGATCCGTCCAAGTGTGTCACCGTGGGGTGCCCCGGTTTTATTTGTAAAGAAGAAGGATGGAGGTATGCGACTGTGCATTGATTATCGGGAACTCAACAAGATCACCGTAAAGAATAAGTATCCGTTACCACGGATCGACGATCTGTTTGACCAGCTTCGGGTCAGTAATTACTAAGCCTTATCTCAATATAATAATTCTGAATGATCTCTAAAGTATTCTAATGCAGGGAGCTCGGGTGTTTAGCAAAGTGGACCTGAGATCGGGATATTTTCAATTGAAGATAAGAACTGAGGATATTCCTAAGACGGCATTCAGGACAAGATATGGACATTACGAATTCCTCGTAATGCCTTTTGGATTGACCAACGCCCCCGCAGCGTTTATGGATCTCATGAATCGGGTGTTTCGGGACCAATTGGACAAGTATGTGGTAGTTTTTATTGACGATATCCTGATTTATTCACCCGATGAGGAAACTCATACAGTTCACCTGAGGGAAATACTCGGCATTCTCAGAAAACATCAGCTCTATGCAAAATTCAGTAAATGCGAGTTTTGGTTGCATAGTGTGTCATTTCTGGGCCATGTTATCACTGAAAATTGGATTTCGGTTGATCCCAGAAAGATTGAGGCAATTACTGAGTGGCCAAGGCCGACCAATGTCACGGAAGTACGGAGTTTTCTCGGACTTGCCGGTTATTACCGCAAGTTTGTGGAAGGATTTTCAAGGATTGCTATGCCACTCACTAGACTGACTCAGAAGAAGACGAAATTTTTATGGAGTGAGGATTGTGAAAGTAGCTTTTCTGAGCTAAAATCAAGGTTGACATCCGCACCCGTTTTGGCTCAACCCCACTCAGGAGAACCATTCGTGATCTACAGTGATGCTTCCAAGAATGGATTGGGATGTGTTCTTATGCAGAATGGACGAGTGATTGCGTATGCATCTCGCCAGCTTAAGCCGTTTGAGCGGAATTATCCAGTACATGACCTTGAGCTTGCAGCAGTCGTGTTTGCCCTAAAAATTTGGCGACACTATCTGTATGGTGAGAGGTGTGAAATCTTCACGGATCATAAAAGCCTGAAATATCTCTTCACTCAAAAGGAGCTTAATATGCGCCAACGACGATGGCTTGAGTTGATTAAGGATTATGACATCTCCATTCAGTATCACCCAGGCAAAGCGAATAAGGTTGCTGATGCTTTGAGTCGTAAGACGAGTCATCCCCGTCAACCACCTCTACAGCGTGATATGGAAGAGTTCGGTCTAGAGGAAGTAGATTCGATTTCCAATGTGCTTGCAAAGTTAGTCATGGTTCCTTCTTTGATCGACAGAATTAAGGAGACTCAAGTAAAGGATGATGCGTTAATGAAAGTTAAGAGCAAGGTGAAGGAGGAATCATCTGACGATTTCGAAATCCGTACTGACGGCAGCTTGTGGTTTAGAGGCCGATTGTGTGTGCCTAAGGACGACGCGATAAGGAGTGAAGTACTTCAGGAAGCCCATAATTCTCGCTTGTCTATCCACCCAGGAGCAAATAAGATGTATCATGACTTGAAGCAAAAGTTCTGGTGGCCAGGAATGAAGAAGCAGATAGCCGAGTTTGTTGAGAAGTGTCTTGTATGTCAGAAAGTCAAGGCAGAACACCAAAGGCCAGCTGGATTATTGCAACCACTTGAAGTACCCGAATGGAAGTGGGATCACATCGCTATGGATTTTGTGACAGATCTACCTAAGACAAGAAGTGGGTATGATACTATTTGGGTTGTTGTGGACCGCCTGACAAAGAGTGCTCATTTCCTACCAATGTCGATTAGAGCACCCATGGAAAAATTGGCTTCGATGTATGTGGATCAGATTGTATGTTTGCATGGGGTTCCTATGAGCATAGTTTGCGACCGAGACCCTCGCTTCACCTCTAGATTTTGGACGGCATTCCAGAAAGCGATGGGTACGGAAGTTCGCATGAGTTCGGCTTTCCATCCCCAGACCGACGGTCAATCAGAAAGAACAATACAAACATTGGAAGACATGTTGCGTGCCTGTGTGTTGGACTTTGGTGGTAGCTGGGACAAGAGCTTGAAGTTGGTAGAGTTTTCATACAACAACAGCTACCACAGATCAATTGGGATGGCTCCTTATGAAGCCCTTTATGGAAGAAAATGCCGATCGCCATTGTATGGGGACGAGATTGGAGATAAGATTTTCACAGGACCTGACTTGGTGGAGCAAACCAAAGAAAGGGTTATGATCGTAAGACAGAGATTGAAGGCAGCGCAAGACCGAAGCAAGGCGTGGGCCGACGTGAGGCGTCGACCACTTGAGTTTCAAGTAGAGGATAAGGTATTCTTGAAAGTATCACCCTCGAAAGGAGTAAAGCGGTTCGGAATGAAAGGAAAGCTCAGTCCTAGATTTGTTGGACCATTTGAGATCTTGGAAAGGATTGGAGAGGTTGCCTACAGACTTGCACTACCACCGTCGTTGTCTCAATTACACGACGTGTTTCATATATCTCAATTGCGTAAGTATGTGCACGATTCGAGCCATATTATGGATGACCCACCCTTGAGGGTTGAAGCTGACATATCATATGTTGAGGAACCCGAAAGGATAATTGGTAGAGAGGTGAAGGCATTGAGAAATAAGTCTATTCCTATGGTCAAGGTGCAATGGAAGAACCGTACAGTTGACGAGGCCACTTGGGAGTTAGAGGAAGGCATGAAGCAAAAGTACCCACACCTCTTCGACAATTCATAAGTTTCGGGGACGAAACTTCATTGAAGGGGGGAAGGATGTTGTACCCACATGATCATGTAAGTGAAAAAAACTATGGATATGAGACGGAATGAAAACGGAAATTTCTTTTAGCGCATGTTACTTAAGTTCTTTTAAGTCTCTTTACTTAATTCTTATTAAGGTGATACCAAGCCCAAATTAAATAAGGGAAACTTTAAGAGAGTAGCACATGAGAGATAGGGTTACATGGGCCATACATATTAACATATATGTGTGCACGTGTATGTGTGATATGTATGCATACATATGCTAATTTTAGAATACAATAAAATAGGTGAAACAATATATTACATGAACTAAAGTACAAGAAATACCAATTGGCCAAGAAGCCTAAATTCGGCCTATACATGGAGACTCTAGGAATTTCTAGCCAATTTTATTGGTTAAGATAATAAGATAAGTAATTACTAGACAAAGAATAAATAGAAATAAAAATGATACATGCACTTAAGGAACTAATTAAGACACCTCAATTAAGGAAAAAGTAGTGTGGTTGAGGTCATAAAGACCCCAACCAAGGCCGACACCTTCTTGTCTAGGCATGGAGGAATTTTAAATGTTTACATGATTACTATTCTCTAACCAAGGTTGATGTAACCATGGTAAACTAAAGTAACCTTGGTTAAAGCAAAAAGTAACTATGGTTGAGCAAAGTAATCAAGGTTAAGCTAGATTAACCTTGGTTAAGTTACAAGGAAGCCCTAATCTCCCCAATTCCCTCCAAAGAAACCGTCCCCCCTAAGCCTCCAAACATAGCTCAATTCAACTCATTCTAGAAGCATCTCTCTCATATTGCAAGACCAAGAACACTTAGCAAAATCTCCACCTTTCCTCATCAAGAGATTTCGGCCCTTCCATCTTGAGGGCTAGGACTTCAAGTTCACTTCAAGACCTCAAGGAGACATCTAGGTATGTGTTGTTCCTAATCTCCTTAAGAGAATTCTCACTTTTAAGAGAATGAAACTCACATGCATTCTCTTGTTTTATGCTAAAACCGTGGGTTCAAGGTGGAGATAGGGGAAGGCTACCAACTTCTTTAGGAAGAGATACATTGAGGTGCTTGAACCTCCATTTCAAGACTATTTGGTAAGATGCTCTAACTTTAAAGATGACTTAGTTCTTCCATTTGAATAAAGAACTAACCTTTTTACTTCACTCCCTCAAAACCGTGTACTCTAGGTGAAAAGGGTGAAGGATCTCACCACATCTCACTTCCTAACCAAACAAAGGCAAAAGCTTTAGTTGAAGAGGCAAGTATACTTTAATTCCTTGTAATATATGTGAAAATGTGCATGCATGAATGTCTAGAAGACTAGGTTATGACTTTAGTGAAAATATGTCTAAGTTGCTACTCTTTATGTTTTGAAATTGTTAAATTAGGGGACTGTTTTGTGGGAGAATGAATAGCTCATGTGAATGACTTTTGCATGTTAAAGAGGAGACTTGAAATTGTATAGGAAAGTCTTATTAAGTCTATTGAATGGTCATTAACTTGGACTATAGGCTAAAGAACAAAAATTAGGGAAGAAAAGATGTTTCTATGCATGTTGACTGAAAACAGAATTCTGGACAGATTGTATGCCTAATTGACGGACATAGTTAAGGACCTTGTAACCGTTGGATTGAGCTTATTTTTGGTGTGGTCATAGCTTATTATGTCTAGTTTATTGTGGCTTTGGAATTTCTGGAAAATCATTTGTGGATTGGTCAGAAATAAAATTTTAGTACCAGTGGGTCAAAACAGTTTCTGGACGTACCACTTTAGGAAGAAAAATTATTTAAGTATCTTAAACATCTTGGATTGACCTGAAATTTTTACAGGAAGCACGTAAGACATAGAGCTAAGTTTCCATGTAAAGAAATTGATTTTCTCTATTGATCTTGATGGTAAACTATTGAGGGGAAGTTGGTGTAATATTCTGGAAAAACAGGACAGATTGACCCTATGTGTTTATATGAATTGTATTATACTTATTTTGACTTGTTTTGGTGAATGGGTATCTGAATATTATTCGTAGAGGAAACAGGGAAGATTTCCAGGTACTAAGTGAACCCCATAATGAGTCTATGGAAAGAGACAAGGTAAGGAATGGAGTCAAGGGTACCGCAGAATTTCTGTTGCACCCATGTTGGGAGTTAATTTTTATAGAGACACTTACACTTGTCAAGAGTTCATGGAATTTGTACAGAATATAGTCAAGATCATATGGTGCATGTCCATGTTTTTAATTTCTGGAAAATGGGCTCAAAAGATTGATTTTAAGGCCGGACCATACAGGACATATTGCTGAATTTTTCCAGCTCATGCAGAAAGTTGTGTGTGATATCACAAGTGTCTTATATCATGTTGCATCTCATGCATTTGCATTGGCATGCTCATATGTTTCACGCCCATGATTTTGGTGATGCTTTACATAAAGTTTTGAAAGAATTCCGTCCCTTCTGGCCAGCTTAACCCGTCACAGATCCGGGGTAAACTGATCTGAAGATTATAAGAACCGACCCAGGCCCGGTATAATAGGTCTGAAGATGATCATGATTATAAGAACCGATCCAGACCCGGTATAATAGGTCTGACGAGCCATAAGAACCGTACAGGTCCGGTATAATAGACCTGAACGTGAACATGTTATAAGAACCGAGTCGTGCCCGGTATAATAGGCTGACACTCCTTCTCGTTTTATGATGATTATGATTTGAAAGAAAGAAAGAAAGAACAAGTATTTTATGAGCATGTTTTTCATTGAAATCTCATTGCATTCACATTTTCATACACAGTATGCATGACGTTCATTCATGAAAATAAGAAGTTAACTATAGTACGTAGCATCTAAATTAAGTGATGACATTCAGACTTTGACTCAGTGTTGAGATGACTTTAAGTATGATGTTCCGAAAAGGTGTTGTCAGGTTTGATTTAACTTAAGGATTTGGGGTTTGATTCTTGTATGCCATTTTCTCTTTATTGCATGGAGTTATTGTATACTTGCTGGCGAGTTGTCGCTCACCCATTTATTTTTCCCCAGAGCCAGGAAAGGAAGTCGAGTGGATTGAGGATGAGCCCCGAGTGCCATACCCATAGGCTATTGACGCCGCTGATAAGGAAATGAAGAAGGAAATTTTTGATGAACCTTTGGGATGTATGGGACATAGCTATTTCTGTTTCTCCTTCGGGTTATGTTGGTCTAATTTCATGGACTAGTTACTATCGGATCAGTTTGTATAATTTTGCTATGTATTAGCGATTTGATGCTTTCGGATTAAGGTTCAAATTCTGCCGTATTTTATCAACCTGTTAAGATCGCGACTTTGTAATTCATGTTTGTTCATGGATTTTACGAGTTAAGTATCGACGCTTTGTATTTTTCCGGAAGGGAAAGTACGGCGGGCGCACCGTACGAGGGTAGCCGAGTACGGGGCGCTACAATGTGTAACATAATATATATAACATGTGCAAAAAGTTGGAATTTAATTAGAGAAAAATCGGGTAATCGATAAACGTCGAAAATTCGGTTTTCTACGTACACAACACATGGAACGTTTTTGGCACATCATACAACCTGTATCTAGACACTTTTTACATATTTCATACATCTTAAAGTGTTCTAAAAAATTCAATTAAGGGTTGATTGGAATATACCATGTGTGTATTGTTAAATGTGCACTATTTTACAAAGTTTGCAAAAATAAAATTCAGCACATGCCCAAGCCATTATGCACGCCTATAACAGCCATGTTGGAGCCTATGTGGAGTCCTGTTGGAATATTTATTGGTCAAGAATGAATCATACAATGTTGATGACATAAAGGAAGGAGCTACACAAGGTAACAATTCAAACTTATGTCACATTTGTAACACATGCTAAAAATTTCAGCATGTGCTAAAGAGCTGGCCGAATACTACACCATTATGAGTCATATTTTGCTATCTTGAATTATGTGGATTAATTGAGAAATAGTATGGAAGTATTTTAAATATTTTATGGAATAAAGAAAGTGATATTTTTGAATATCACACATGCTGAAAATTTCAGCATGTGTGTAATGTATGTTGGCCGATTTTGAGGCCTTATTAGTGACCAATTTTTATTCCAAAATTGATGAAAATATTGTGTATTAAATGGTGATTGAATTCTTTTTTAATTTCAAGGATTAAATCAAAGTAAACTTGGCAATATTTTGAATGAAATGTAAATGTTACACATGCTGAAATTTCAGCATGGTATGAACGATTTTTTGCTTGCCTCTTGGAGAATATTGTCTTGCTAACTTTATGTGATAATCTTGGAAATTATGGTAACTATTTTATGATGATTTTGGCACATGTTTTAAGTGTTATTCTCAGATTTGTCTAGTCATCAAGTGATGACAACATCCAACCAATCAATGAGTGCCAAGTAAGCAAGAGCTTAATGATCATCCAATGAGGAGATGCCAAGTAAGCAAAGACATGTCACAATGATGCCGTATATTCTTCCAAGGACTTAGAAGATAATTTTCAAGAGGGAAAAAGGCTCATAGGGGGCGGCCAATGTGATTAAAAGGGAGAGAAGAAGAGCAAACAAAAACAAGACAAACCTCACAAGTTCAAAAGTGCAAAAAGAGTCTTCTATCTCTTCTTCTACACTTTCTTTCTTTCTCATCTCTAAAAGACTATTGTATTCATATTCATACATCTTGAATAGGCTTATTACATACCACCATATTCTTTTTTTTGTTGTAAAAGATTGATCAAGGTGTGATCAATCTTGGACTTGCAAGGTGGTGGTGTTCGTGTGCATTGTATTCACGTACAAGGTTTGTAAAGGGTTGGAGTTGGTGTGTAACTCCATCAACCCTGTGGTAAGGTGTACTTTGTGTTGTGTGATTAGTGTGAACCGAGGAAGGTGTCCTTGAAGACTGGAGTAGGTTGTTTATAACCGAACCAGTATAAAATTCTTGGTGTCATTTACTTTCAGCACGTACTTTCAGTTTCAGCACTGTTTATTGTTTTTGATCACGTTCGTAAAAATAGTAAACAAATTTTAAAAATCACGAAACTCTCAGGAAACATATCCACATATTTTAAGGTTCTTTTGGCGTAAGTTTTAACTCTTTTGGACAAGTATAAGTCACCCAAACGTCTAAAGTTCTGAGACTAGTGCAGTCTGATTTTCAGGCTTGCAAAGGTTGAGACTTTGATCGTATTTGACTAACTTTCCAAAAGAAGTTTTCAAAACTGTTTCAACCCATTTAAATACAACTTATAAGGGGTTAGTATTTAAAATTTCAGAGCATTTGGAGTTACGTACAAATAGGAATAAATTTTTCAAATCAATCTACCATTTCTGGCAGATTCGCACAATCTGACCACCAACGAATTTTCAAGGGGTTAGAGGTTTAATTTAAATCTGAAATTTTTAGGAGACACTCATAACATCTGAGGCTAAGTTTTCTCCAAATTTCAGAATTTTTGAAGACCTGAAACCTAGTTTTCAAAATGTTTTAAAACTGGTCCTAAAAACTGAAACTGTTTTCAGAAGTCGAGTTTTTGTTTTAAAACTATTTTAAAAATCACATTTTCCGCACCCACTATTCAACCCCCCTTCTAGTGGTGCCTTTCAGATCCTACAGATTCTTGCTTTGAAATACGTGTAAGTCTTCATCTGGGTATTCTCAACTGTTCAGTGCAGAATATAATTCTGAAGATACATGTTAGTGTAGAATCTGCAAGGCACCACTAGAAGGGGGGGTTGAATAGATGGTGCGAAAAGTGTGGTTTTTAAAATTTCTTTAAACTTGAACAATTCAAGTTCTGAAAACAGATTCTGTTTTCAGGACCAGTTTTAAAACGTTTTTAAAAATAGGTTAGAGGTCTCCAAAAATTATGAAATTTTGAGAGAACTTAGCCTCAGATGTTATGAGGGTCCCCTAAAAATTTCAAATTAAAATTCAACCTTTAACCCCTTCGAAAACCGTTGGTACTCAGATTGTGCAAATCTGCCAGAAACGGTAGATGGTTTTGAAAAATTAATTCCTATTTGTGTGAACGTCCAAATGCTCTAAAAATTTAACCATTAACTCCTTATATACTATATTTAAATGGGTTGAAACATTTTTGGAAAATTCTTTTGGGAAGAAGGTCAACTACAATCAAAGTCTCAACCTTTGCAAGTCTGAAATTCAGACTGCACTAGTCTCAGAACTTTTGATGTTTGATGGACTTATACTTATCCAAAAGGGTTGAAACTTGTGCCAAATTAACCCTAGAACGTGTAAGTATATTTCTGAAAATTTTCGTAATTTTTGAAAATTGTTTACTATTTTTACGGATGCGAACAAGAAGGATAATCAGTGCAGTAACTGAAAAGTAAATGCAGAAAGTAAATGGCACCAAGATTTTTATACTGGTTCGGTTATAAACAACCTACTCCAGTCTTCAAGGAACACCTTCCTTGGTTCACACTAATCACACACACGCAGTACACCTTACCGCAAGGTTGATAGAGTTACACCTAACTCCAACCCTTTACAAACCTTGTATTGTTAGTACAATTCACACGAACACAACCACCTTGCAAGAATGAAGATTGATCACACCTTGATCAGTCTTTTACAAAGATATATAATGAGTGGTGGTTTTTCTCAAGCCTATTCAAGATTGAAAGATATGAAAACAATAGGCTTTACAAGAAGAGAGAAAGAAAGAAGATGTAGAAGAAGAAGAGCTAGGCTTTTTGATCACTTTGAATTGCAATACTTGTTATTCTTTTGTTTGCTCTCTTCTTTCCTTATAATGGTGCAGGCCGTCCCCCTTGGTGTGTCTCACCCTCTTGAAAATTATCTTTTAAGTCCTTGAGAGAGTGTAAGACATCATTGTGACAAGGCCTTGCTTACTTGGCATCTTCTTATTGGATGATCATTTAGTCTTCACTTACTTGGCACCTCCTTATTGGTTTAACGTTGTCATCATGATGACTTGGAAAAACTCTGAGAATTGCACTTAACCATGTGCCAAAATAATCACAAAATAACTTCCATAAATCATGAGATACATCATCTAAATTGCAAGATAAAAATCCTTCCAATCTTAATGAGAAAAATCGGCCAACATGTCTTATTACCATGCTGAAAATTCGGCATGTAAACCATTCTATGTTATTCAAAATAATGCCAAATATTCTTTGATTTTTTTTATAAAATGAATCACCAAGTTATGGTAAGTATTGCTATCATATGAGAAATGAACTTGGACACATTTTGTACCAATAATTCGGCCACCACAAGTTGTACACATGCTGAAAAATTTTCAGCATGTGTGATATATAAAATATCACCATTTATTAATTTAAATAATATTAAAATCATTTCCATTTCTTCTTCCAATCAATCACATAATAAAAGATGATGGAATATCTCACTTTGAATGTCATAAAATCGGCCACCCTATGTTTAGCATGCTGAAATTTTCAGCATGTGATATAAGAGAGATATATTTTGAATTCTTACCATTTGTAGCTTCTCTCTTCAATTCACCAACATTGTATGATTGATCCTTGACCAATCAAGATGCCAAAAAAGCTCCACATATGCTCCAAATCAGCTGTAGGTGGCGTTGGAAATGACTATGCATGTGCTGAAATTTATTTTTGCTAACTTTGTAAAATAATGCACATTTAATAATACACACATGTAATATTCCAATCAGCCCTTGATTTAATTTTCTAGAACACTTTAAGATGTATATCATATGTAAAAAGTGTCTAGATACGTGTCACATGATGTACCAAAAACGTTCCATGTGTTGTGTGCGTAGAAAACCGAATTTTCGATATTTATCGATTACCCGATTTTTCTCTAATTTAAATTCCAACTTTTGCACATGTTATATATATTATGTTATACATAATATATATAATATATACTTTAAATCTCAGCACTTGGCTGGTCTAAAGTGGTACCATTTACATGTGACAAAAATTAAACTTGGAATCTTCACATTTTGGCCTTAATGTGGAGTAATTTGTGTGTGCCAATATGGAAAGTATTTTTGGCTAATTATTCATTGGTGTGAACGAAATTTACATCAAATTTTGATGTATAAGGGCTGTCCATTTATTTATGGCAAGTACGTGACACGTTGGCAAAGTTTCAGTATTCGTCCGATACGACAATTTTCGGTTTAGAACCTTGTATCGTGTCGTATTTGATTGGTCATCACCATATCTTATATCATATGATATAAGACCTGAATATACTCATAAATATGAGTTAAGTATAGTGGTGTGATGTTAACGTACGTACGTAAAATATATAACGTGTTGGTCGTACGTTGTCATACATGTGTATTTGCCTTTATAAAAAAATCTGAAAATATATGTAGTGTATATATATATGGCGTGTGTATTTAAGATGGGGAGGAGGAGAAAACTTTCCTTCCTTAGCTTTGTTGCCTTTGTACCTTTTCCAAATATTGCTTCCTTTAATGAACTACTTAGTTTATCAAACTAAGCACTTCACTTAATGAACTAGTTTAGTTCATTAATGGTGGCACCTGAAAATAGTGTAAACACAACAAATGTTTGCCATATGATGTAAGCTTTAATGCTTCATGCCTCGTTAGTACGGCAACATAATATATAAGCTAAATAAGGCAAGTAATGGCAAGATATCATGCATACATGTACACGTTTATATATATCATGCATTTAAGTCACTTATTTTGAAATCACTCAAACCCCCGTATCTCTACAATCTCTCCCTTTTGATGATTTTCAAAATAATTTATGCACATGATTTAAATGCTATCTCTCTTCCTTGAAACATGCACAAATTTGAAATTTGAATTTCGAATTTCAAATCCGGCTCCCCCTTGATTTGTGCAATTAATATCAATTAGTGTCCTCTCTCCCCCTTAAATCATGCTTTTCTCTCCCCCTTTATTTTGGAAAGTAAATCAAAAGATTCTTGTCAAAAAGGAAAGAAAATCACGTCAAATCAAATCATATCAACGGGAATCATGCCTAATTTAGAACGAAGAGATTCATACGTGGCTTGATTTAAGGCTTTTGTAAAGATATCTGCTACTTGTGCTTCTGTGCGTACGTGATCTATGACAATGTCACCATTGTTTACGTGATCACGAAGAAAGTGATAGCGTACTTCTATGTGCTTAGCCTTAGAATGTAACACGGGATTCTTAGACAAATTTATGGCACTCATACTATCACAATATATAGGAATTTTATTTACAGTAATTCCAGAGTCCGAAAGTTGTTGTTTTATCCACAACAACTGTGTGCAACAAAGGCTAAGAGCCATGTACTCAGCCTCAGTAGTGGACAAAGCAACACTTGCTTGCTTTTTGGAAAACCATGAAATAAGAGAATTTTCTATAAATTGCAAGTTTCGCTCGTGCTTTTTCTATCTATTTTGCAGCCACCGTAATCTGCATCCGTGTAAGCATGTAAGTCAAATGTAGAATCCTTATCGTACCAAATTCCTAAGGTGGGCGTGTACTTAATATAACGGAATATTCTTTTTACCGCATTGAAGTGTGACACCTTAGGTTGACTTTGAAAACGGGCACACATGCATACACTAAACATGATATCAGGCCTACTAGCAGTTAAATATAGCAAAGAGCCTATCATTGATCGATATAATCCATTATCAACGTCTTTACCATGTTCGTCTTTGTCCAGTTTAGTAGTGACACTCATAGGGGTGGGGGATGGTTTCAAATTTTCAAAATTAAACTTTTTAATCATATCATTAACATATTTTGCTTGGCTTATATGAATCCCTTTACTCGTTTGCTTAATCTGCAAGCCAAGAAAATAATTAAGTTCACCAACCATCGACATTTCAAATTCAGATTTCATGTAATTTTCAAAATCTTTAACAAGTCTATGTGAGGTAGAGCCGAAAATAATGTCATCTACGTAGATTTGAATAATAAGTAAATCTGATTTTTCTTGTTTCAAAAATAGTGTACTATCTATAGTACCACGTTTAAAATTATTTTCTAAAAAGAAAGTAGCAAAACGGTCATACCATGCTCTCGGTGCTTGCTTTAGGCCATATAGTGCCTTCTTTAGTTTGTACACGTGATCTGGATGTTTCAAATCTTCAAAAGTGGGTGGTTGCTTCAAGTATACTTCTTCTTGTATGAATCCGTGTAGGAAAGCACTTTTTACATCCATTTGATATAATTTAAAATCTTTCATGCAAGCAATAGCAAGTAATAGTCGTATAGCTTCTAAACGTGCTACGGGTGCAAATGTTTCATCGTAGTCAATTCCTTCTTCTTGATTATATCCTTGTGCACAAGTCTCGCTTTATTTCTAACGACCTTTCCTTCTTCATTCATTTTATTCCTAAATACCCAATTTGTGCCTATTATAGTCTTATCTTGTGGTCGTGGCACTAAATCCCATACATCGTTTCTAACGAATTGATTAAGTTCGTCATGCATAGCATCAATCCAAGAAGAATCACTCAAAGCATCATGCACATTTTTAGGCTCAATTTCAGAAATCATAGCATGAAATTCATTTATTTCATCCGAAGTAATTCTTCTACGTGGTCGCACACCGTGAGTGAGGTCGCCTATGATGAGATCATATGGGTGATCTCTATGCCATCTTGATTGATTATTCTCTAAGTTATCATGCATTTCTATGTGATCATGCATTTCTAGTGTGTCGTTTATATCATGCATATCAAAAGAATCATTATCTTCATTCAAAACAGGTTTCAATTCAAAATCATCTTCATATTCCTTATCTTTATCAATCTCACCAAATCCATTGAATTTCACATGAATAGATTCCATGATTTGTCTTGTGATAGGATCATAACATCTATATGCCTTTGAATTTATAGAATATCCAACAAAAACGCACTCAATTGATTTGGATTCAAATTTATCTAAATTATCTTTTGTATTCAAGACAAAACATTTGCATCCAAACACACGAAAGTAGTCAATCTTAGGCATGCGATCATTCAAAATCTCATAAGACGTCTTGTTTATTTTCTTTCTTATAGATAGGCGATTTACAATATAGCATGCACAATTTACGGCTTCCGCCCACAGAAATCTAGGCAATTTGTTTTCACATAACATAGTCCTAGCGATTTCTTGCAATGTACGATTCTTTCTTTCTACTACTCCATTTAATTATGGAGCTCTAGGTGGCAAAAACTCATGCTTAATTCCTTTTTCTTCGCAAAACGAAATCATCTCTTTGTTTTTATACTCACCGCCTCTATCGCTTCTTATCCTTTTCACATTTACACCGTATTGATTTTCAAGTTGTTTAATTAATTTAGCAATCTCAACGGCGCTATCATCCTTATGTGCAAGAAATAAAGTCCAAGTATAACGAGAAAAGTCATCAACAATTACACATGCATAGTGACGCCCACCAAGACTTGTAGTGCGACTAGGACCAAACAAATCGATATGCAATAGTTCTAATATTCTAGTCGTGCTTATTTCATTTTTTCGGCTTAAGTGACTCACGTGTTTGTTTGCCTTTTATGCAAGATTCACACAACTGAAAGTTGTCTAAATCAAGCGTAGGCAATCCCCGTACTAGGTTCTTTCGTTGAAGTTTTTCTAGTGTGGAAATGCCAATGTGTCCTAAACGTCTATGCCATAAATTCATATTGGGTTCATTTGACATAAAACACTTAACTTTAGCGTCTACTACATCATCCATAGATAGCGTAAAAATATTGCCTTCTCGTTTTCTTTTTAAAACGGTTTCTCTATTTTTATTTATTATATTGCAATAAGGGTGAGTAAAGCACACATTGAAGCCATTGTCAACAAATTGAGAAATGCTAAGAAGATTGTAAGATAAGTTGCTTACCAAAAATACGTTGAAGATTTGGAGAGTGTTTGGACTTCCAATCGTACATTTTCCGTTGATCTTGCCTTCGTTGTTGTCTCCAAAGGTCACGGATCCGCCTTTTGTGACCTTCTTTAATTTGGAGAACAAGCTCGGGTCACCCGTCATGTGCCTCGAGCAACCACTGTCAAGGAACCACTTTATTGATGTATCTTTCGATGTGTGGTCTCCCTGCAATGTGAAAAGATGATTTAGGTACCCTTTTAATTTTGGGTCCTTTCGAGGTAGTTAATCACCTCTTGGTAAAAGTACCTTTCGGTACCCATACTTGGGTGATCCTTCTCGGTCTATCAAATGGCAAGAATATAGATGAAGATGCGATATAATAGACATGTGGTGCATGCACTTTGGGCCTTTGCCCAAGGACTCCTTTATACTCATTAAATGAAGGACGTTTTTGATATGTCCTTGTGTGCGTGTGCGTAGTGCGTGGATGATATGAATTTCGTGTATGCATTATTCTCTTCTTTTCATATCTATAAGGTACAAAGTTATATTTCACATGATATGAAGAAGTGGGACGTGATGTGGAAGGGGGCGCTTTCTGCGTCATCTTAGACGCCACTTGCGGCTTAGGGGTGTCTACTTTCTTAGACACAACAAACTTGGTTGGTTTGGTTGGTAATTCGTTAGTATCAACGTACCCCAGTCCAGTTTTGTCGCTGTCATGCTTTTGTGATAATATGATGCGATGCAGCATGTTGGACCCTGCATCAAACTGTTTCATCATTTTCCCTAAATCCGTATTCCTTGATTTCAAATTTGAAATCTCGGATTTCATTTCATTATTTTGAGTGGTTAATGATCAAATCTCTGTCTTTAATGCAGTAATGACACATGATGACTCTTTCTTTGAATCGCTTAATTGAGTGACAAGATTCTCGTTAGAAGATTCTAACAGTTTCTTGTCTTTAATTAATCCTTTCTTTTCCTTACCAAGAGTCTTGGTGAATTTATGCAATTGTAGATACTGACTAAAAAGATCTTCATAAGAAGGTTCAGAGTCAGAGTCAGAATCAGATGATACCTCATTAGATGCTTTGGATGCAAAGCATACTTGTGCGGTCTCCTCTTCGGTCTCAGTTTCAGAATCTGATGAATCACTCCAAGTGGAGGCCTTTAGAGCACGTTTCCTTTGTTTGGGTTCTGAGACGAGTCTATTTTTGTTCCGCTCCTTGTCAGGGTATTTAGTAGTTTGCTTTTCTTTATTTGGGCAGTCATATGATAAGTGTCCGAGTTTGCCACATTCATAACATTTAACGTCTTTATCGTTTGACTTGTTCTTATTTCTCTTAGTCGTAGTACCCTTATTTTTGTTTCTGAATGACCTTCTCATAAATTTTCTCAATCCTTTAGCCAATAGAATTAGGTCATCATTATCCGATTCGGAATCACTATCATCTACGTGATCGGAGGGAGGGGAGACGTATTTATTTGATTTAAAAGCAATGGCATTACCTTGTTTAGATGATTCCGATTTCCGTATGGTGAGTTTATTTTCATAAACTTTAAGTGGTCCGATAAGTTCTTCCATCTTTATTGATTTAGTTTCCTTGCTTTCTTCTATAGCGGTCACTTTAGGGTCCCATTCAGAAGGAAGGCTTCGTAGGACTTTCTGTACCTTTTCCTGCGTAGTAAAAGCCTTACCAAGAGACTCAAGAGAGTTGTAGATGTTAGTCAAACGAAGATCCATATCTACAATAGACTCATTGGGCAATAATTTAAAAGACTCAAGTGTGGACATAAGCATGTTAATTTTTGACTCTTTTACTTGACTCGTGCCTTCGTGTTTCATTTCTAGAATCCTCCACATTTCTTGTGCACTCGAACAGTTGGACATATAACTAGACTCACTCTTACTTAATCCGTTTAAGAGCAACTGCATAGCCCTAGCATTCATACTAAGTTTCTTTTTATCATCACTCGTATATTCTTGTCTAGATTTAACGACTTCTAATGTGACTCCGTCTACAGTGGATAACTTAGATGGGACATAAGGACCATCTGCAATGATTGACCAAAGATCTATATCTATAGCCATAAGAAAAAGTTTCATTCTAAGTTTCCACTGAATAAAAGACTCACCGTCAAAAAGTGGAGGCCTTTGGCTCGACATACCTTCTTGCTCGGTTTTGTGATTTGTGGATGCCATCTCACTGAATCGTTGGATTCCTTGAAGTGGTATTCCTGCGCTCTGATACCACTTGTAGGATTTGAAAGGCACCACTAGAAGGGGGGGGGTTGAATAGATGGTGCGGAAAGTGTGGTTTTTAAAATTTCTTTAAACTTGAACAATTCAAGTTCTGAAAACAGATTCTGTTTTCAGGACCAATTTTAAAACATTTTTAAAACAAGGTTAGAGGTCTTCAAAAATTATGAAATTTTGAGATAACTTAGCCTAAGATGTTATGAGGGTCCCCTAAAAATTTCAAATTAAAATTCAACCTTTAACCCCTTCAAAAACCGTTGGTACTCAGATTGTGCAAATCTGCGAGAAACGGTAGATGGTTTTGCAAAATTTATTCCTATTTGTGTGAACGTCCAAATGCTCTGAAAATTTAACCACTAACTCCTTATATATTATATTTAAATGAGTTGAAACAGTTTTAGAAAATTCGTTTGGGAAGTAGGTCAACTACAATCAAAGTCTCAACCTTTGCAAGTCTGAAATTCAGACTGCACTAGTCTCAGAACTTTTGATGTTTGATCGACTTATACTTATCCAAAAGGGTTGAAACTTATGCCAAATTAACCCTAGAACGTGTAAGTATATTTCTGGAAATTTTCGTAATTTTTGAAAATTGTTTACTATTTTTACGGATGCAAACAAGAAGGATAAACAGTGCAGTAACTGAAAAGTAAATGCAGAAAGTAAATGGCACCAAGATTTTTATACTGGTTCGGTTATAAACAACCTAC
This sequence comes from Eustoma russellianum, assembly GCA_036186865.1. Taxonomy (NCBI): domain Eukaryota; kingdom Viridiplantae; phylum Streptophyta; class Magnoliopsida; order Gentianales; family Gentianaceae; genus Eustoma; species Eustoma russellianum. The sequence goes on from AP025046.1 coordinate 27,751,330, forward strand.
TCCAGTCTTCAAGGAACACCTTCCTTGGTTCACACTAATCACACAAACGCAGTACACCTTACCGCAGGGTTGATAGAGTTACACCTAACTCCAACCCTTTACAAACCTTGTATTGTAAGTACAATTCGCACGAACACAACCACCTTGCAAGAATGAAGATTGATCACACCTTGATCAATCTTTTACAAAGATATATAATGAGTGGTGGTTTTTCTCAAGCCTATTCAAGATTGAAAGATATGAAAACAATAGGCTTTACAAGAAGAGAGAAAGAAAGAAGATGTAGAAGAAGAAGAGCTAGGCTTTTTGATCACTTTGAATTGCAATGCTTGTTATTCTTTTGTTTGCTCTCTTCTTTCCTTATAATGGTGCAGGCCGTCCCCCTTGGTGTGTCTCCCCCTCTTGAAAATTATCTTTTAAGTCCTTGAGAGAGTGTAAGACATCATTGTGACAAGGCCTTGTTTACTTGGCATCTTCTTATTTGATGATCATTTAGTCTTTGCTAACTTGGCACCTCCTTATTGGTTTAACGTTGTCATCATGATGACTTGGAAAAAATCTGAGAATTACACTTAACCATGTACCAAAATCATCACAAAATAACTTCCATAAATCATGAGATACATCACATAAATTGCAAGATAAAAATCCTTCCAATCTTAATGAGAAAAATCGGCCAACATGTCTTATTACCATGCTGAAAATTCAGCATGTAAACCATTCTATTTTATTCAAATAATGCCAAATATTCTTTGATTTTTTATTATGAAATGAATCACCAAGTTATGGTAAGTATTGCTATCATATGAGAAATGAACTTGGACACATTTTGTACCAATAATTCGGCCACCACAAGTTGTACAAATGCTGAAAAATTTTCAGCATGTGTGATATATAAAATATCACCATTTATTAATTTAAATAATATTAAAATCATTTCCATTTCTTCTTCCAATCAATCACATAATAAAAGATGATGGAATATCTCACTTTGAATGTCATAAAATCGGCCACCCTATGTTTAGCATGCTGAAATTTTCAGCATGTGATATAAGAGAGTTATATTTTGAATTCTTACCATTTGTAGCTTCTCTCTTCAATTCACCAACATTGTATGATTGATCCTTCACCAATCAAGATGCCAAAAAAGCTCCACATATGCTCCAAATCAGCTGTAGGTGGCGTTGGAAATGACTATGCATGTGCTGAAATTTATTTTTGCTAACTTTATAAAATAATGCACATTTAATAATACACACATGTAATATTCCAATCAGCCCTTGATTTATTTCTCTAGAACACTTTAAGATGTATATCATATATAAAAGGTGTCTAGATACGTGTCACATGATGTACCAAAAATGTTCCATGTGTTGTGTGCGTAGAAAACCGAATTTTCGATATTTATCGATTACCCGATTTTTCTCTAATTTAAATTCCAACTTTTGCACATGTTATATATATTATGTTACACATAATATATATAATATATACTTTAAACCTCAGCACTTGGCTGGTCTAAAGTGGTACCATTTACATGTGACAAAAATTAAACTTGGAATCTTCACATTTTGGCCTTAATGAGGAGTAATTTGTGTGTGCCAATATGGAAAGTATTTTTGGCTAATTATTCAGTGGTGTGAACGAAATTTACATCAAATTTTGATGTATAAGGGCTGGCCATTTATTTATGGCAAGTACGTGACACGTTGGCGAAGTTTCGGTATTCGCCCGATACGACAATTTTCGGTTTAGAACCTTGTATCGTGTCGTATTTGATTGGTCATCACCATATCTTATATCATATGATATAAGACCTGAATATACTCATAAATATGAGTTAAGTATAGTGGTGTGACGTTAACGTACGTACGTAAAATATATAACGTGTTGGTCGTACGTTGGAATACATGTGTATGTGCCTTTATAAAAAAATATGAAAATATATGTAGTGTATATATATATGGCGTGTGTATTTAAGATGGGGAGGAGGAGAAAACTTTCCTTTCTTAGCTTTGTTGCCTTTGTGCCTTTTCCAAATATGGCTTCTTTTAATGAACTACTTAGTTTATCAAACTAAGTACTTCACTTAATGAACTAGTTTAGTTCATTAATGGTGGCACTTGAAAATAGTGTAAACACAACAAATGTTTGTCATTTGATGTAAGCTTTAATGCTTCATGGCTCGTTAGTACGGCAACATAATATATAAGCTAAATAAGGCAAGTAATGGCAAGATATCATGCATACATGTACACGTTTATATATATCATGTATTTAAGTCACTTATTTTGAAATGACTCAAACCCCCTTATCTCTATAAACTCCCCCTTTTGATGATTTTCAAAATAATTTATGCACATGATTTAAATGCTATCTCTCTTCCTTGAAACATGCACAAATTTGAAATTTGAATTTCGAATTTCAAATCCGGCTCCCCCTTGATTTGTGCAATTAATATCAATTAGTGTCCTCTCTCCCCCTTAAATCATGCTTTTCTCTCCCCCTTTATTTTGAAAGTAAATCAAAAGATTCTTGTCAAAAAGGAAAGAAAATCACGTCAAATCAAATCATATCAACGGGAATCATGCCTAATTTAGAACGAAGAGATTCATACGTGGCTTGATTTAAGGCTTTTGTAAAGATATCTGCTACTTGTGCTTCTGTGCGTACGTGATCTATGACAATGTCACCATTGTTTACGTGATCACAAAGAAAGTGATAGCGTACTTCTATGTGCTTAGCCTTAGAATGTAACACAGGATTCTTAGACAAATTTATGGCACTCATACTATCACAATATATAGGAATTTTATTTACAGTAATTCCAGAGTCCGAAAGTTGTTGTTTTATCCACAACAACTGTGTGCAACAAAGACTAAGAGCCATGTACTCAGCCTCAGTAGTGGACAAAGCAACACTTGCTTGCTTTTTGGAAAACCATGAAATAAGAGAATTTCCTATAAATTGGCAAGTTTCGCTCGTGCTTTTTCTATCTATTTTGCAGCCACCGTAATCTGCATCCGTGTAAGCATGTAAGTCAAATGTAGAATCCTTATCGTACCAAATTCCTAAGGTGGGCGTGTACTTAATATAACGGAATATTCTTTTTACCGCATTGAAGTGTGACACCTTAGGTTGACTTTGAAAACAGGCACACATGCATACACTAAACATGATATCAGGCCTACTAGCAGTTAAATATAGCAAAGAACCTATCATTGATCGATATAATCCATTATCAACGTCTTTACCATATTCGTCTTTGTCCAGTTTAGTAGTGACACTCATAGGGGTGGGGGATGGTTTCAAATTTTCAAAATTAAACTTTTTAATCATATCATTAACATATTTTGCTTGGCTTATATGAATCCCTTTACTCGTTTGCTTAATCTGCAAGCCAAGAAAATAATTAAGTTCACCAACCGTCGACATTTCAAATTCAGATTTCATGCAATTTTCAAAATCATTAACAAGTCTATGTGAGGTAGACCCGAAAATAATGTCATCTACGTAGATTTGAATAATAAGTAAATCTGATTTTTCTTGTTTCAAAAATAGTGTACTATCTATAGTACCACGTTTAAAATTATTTTCTAAAAAGAAAGTAGCAAAACGATCATACCATGCTCTCGGTGCTTGCTTTAGGCCATATAGTGCCTTCTTTAGTTTGTACACGTGATCTGGATGTTTCAAATCTTCAAAAGTGGGTGGTTGCTTCAAGTATACTTCTTCTTGTATGAATCCGTGTAGGAAAGCACTTTTACATCCATTTGATATAATTTAAAATCTTTCATGCAAGCAATAGCAAGTAATAGTCGTATAGCTTCTAAACGTGCTACGGGTGCAAATGTTTCATCGTAGTCAATTCCTTCTTCTTGATTATATCCTTGTGCTACAAGTCTCGCTTTATTTCTAACAACCTTTCCTTCTTCATTCATTTTATTCCTAAATACCCAATTTGTGCCTATTATAGTCTTATCTTGTGGTCGTGGCACTAAATCCCATACATCGTTTCTAACAAATTGATTAAGTTCGTCATGCATAGCATCAATCCAAGAAGAATCACTCAAAGCATCATCCACATTTTTAGGCTCAATTTCAGAAATCATAGCATGAAATTCATTTATTTCATCCGAAGTAATTCTTCTACGTGGTCGCACACCGTGAGTGAGGTCGCCTATGATGAGATCATATGGGTGATCTCTATGCCATCTTGGTTGATTATTCTCTAAGTTATCATGTATTTCTATGTGATCATGCATTTCTAGTGTGTCGTTTATATCATGCATATCAAAAGAATCATTATCTTCATTCAAAACGGGTTTCAATTCAAAATCATCTTCATATTCCTTATCTTTATCAATCTCACCAAATCCATTGAATTTCACATGAATAGATTCCATGATTTGTCTTGTGATAGGATCATAACATCTATATGCCTTTGAATTTATAGAATATCCAACAAAAACGCACTCAATTGATTTGGATTCAAATTTATCTAAATTATCTTTTGTATTCAAGACAAAACATTTGCATCCAAACACACGAAAGTAGTCAATCTTAGGCATGCGATCATTCAAAATCTCATAAGGCGTCTTGTTTATTTTCTTTCTTATAGATAGGCGATTTACAATATAGCATGCACAATTTACGGCTTCCGCCCACAGAAATCTAGGCAATTTGTTTTCACATAACATAGTCCTAGCGATTTCTTGCAATGTACGATTCTTTCTTTCTACTACTCCATTTAATTGTGGAGTTCTAGGTGGCAAAAACTCATGCTTAATTCCTTTTTCTTTGCAAAACGAAATCATCTCTTTGTTTTATACTCACCGCCTCTATCGCTTCTTATCCTTTTCACATTTACACCGTATTGATTTTCAAGTTGTTTAATTAATTTAGCAATCTCAACGGCGCTATCATCCTTATGTGCAAGAAATAAAGTCCAAGTATAACGAGAAAAGTCATCAACAATTACACATGCATAGTGACGCCCACCAAGACTTGTAGTGCGACTAGGACCAAACAAATCGATATGCAATAGTTCTAATATTCTAGTCGTGCTTATTTCATTTTTCGGCTTAAGTGACTCACGTGTTTGTTTGCCTTTTATGCAAGATTCACACAACTGAAAGTTGTCTAAATCAAGCGTAGGCAATCCCCGTACTAAGTTCTTTCGTTGAAGTTTTTCTAGTGTGGAAATGCCAATGTGTCCTAAACGTCTATGCCATAAATTCATATTGGGTTCATTTGACATAAAACACTTAACTTTAGCGTCTACTACATCATCCATAGATAGCCTAAAAATATTGCCTTCTCGTTTTCTTTTTAAAACGGTTTCTCTATTTTTATTTATTATATTACAATAAGGGTGAGGAAAGCACACATTGAAGCCATTGTCAACAAATTGAGAAATGCTAAGAAGATTGTAAGATAAGTTGCTTACCAAAAATACGTTGAAGATTTGGAGAGCGTTTGGACTTCCAATCGTACCTTTTCCGATGATCTTGCCTTCGTTGTTGTCTCCAAAGGTCACGGATCCACCTTTTGTGACCTTATTTAATTTGGAGAACAAGCTCGGTCACCCGTCATGTGCCTCGAGCAACCACTGTCAAGGAACCACTTTATTGATGTATCTTTCGATGTGTGGTCTCCCTGCAATGTGAAAAGATGATTTAGGTACCCTTTTAATTTTGGGTCCTTTCGAGTTAGTTAATCACCTCTTGGTAAAAGTACCTTCGGTACCCATACTTGGGTGATCCTTCTCGGTCTATCAAATGGCAAGAATGTAGATGAAGGTGCGATATAATAGACATGTGGTGCATGCACTTTGGGCCTTTGCCCAAGGACTCCTTTATACTCATTAAATGAAGGACGTTTTTGATATGTCCTTGTGTGTGTGCGTAGTGCGTGGATGATATGAATTTCGTGTATGCATTATTCTCTTCTTTTCATATCTATAAGGTACAAAGTTATATTTCACATGATATGAAGAAGTGGGGCGTGATGTGGAAGGGGGCGCTTTCTGCGTCATCTTAGACGCCACTTGCGGCTTAGGGGTGTCTACTTTCTTAGACACAACAAACTTGGTTGGTTTGGTTGGTACTTCGTTAGTATCAACGTACCCCAGTCCAGTTTTGTCGCTGTCATGCTTTTGTGATAATATGATGCGATGCAGCATGTTGGACCCTGCATCAAACTGTTTCATCATTTTCCCTAAATCCGTATTCCTTGATTTCAAATTTGAAATCTCGGATTTCATTTCATTATTTTGAGTGGTTAATGATCAAATCTCTGTCTTTAATGCAGTAATGACACATGATGACTCTTTCTTTGAATCGCTTAATTGAGTGACAAGATTCTCGTTAGAAGATTCTAACAGTTTCTTGTCTTTAATTAATCCTTTCTTTTCCTTAGCAAGAGTCTTGGTGAATTTATGCAATTGTAGATACTGACTAAAAAGATCTTCATAAGAAGGTTCAGAGTCAGAGTCAGAATCAGATGATACCTCATTAGATGCTTTGGATGCAAAGCATACTTGTGTGGTCTCCTCTTCGGTCTCAGTTTCAGAATCTGATGAGTCACTCCAAGTGGAGGCCTTTAGAGCACGTTTCCTTTGTTTGGGTTCTGAGACGAGTCTATTTTTGTTCCGCTCCTTGTCAGGGTATTTAGTAGTTTGCTTTTCTTTATTTGGGCAGTCATATGATAAGTGTCCGAGTTTGCCACATTCATAACATTTAACGTCTTTATCGTTTGACTTGTTCTTATTTCTCTTAGTCGTAGTACCCTTATTTTTGTTTCTGAATGACCTTCTCATAAATTTTCTCAATCCTTTAGCCAATAGAATTAGGTCATCATTATCCGATTCGGAATCACTATCATCTACGTGATCGGAGGGAGGGGAGACGTATTCATTTGATTTAAAAGCAATGGCTTTACCTTGTTTAGATGATTCCGATTTCCGTATGGTGAGATTATTTTCATAAACTTTAAGTGATCCGATAAGTTCTTCCATCTTATTGATTTAGTTTCCTTGCTTTCTTCTATAGCGGTCACTTTAGGGTCCCATTCAGAAGGAAGGCTTCGTAGGACTTTCTGTACCTTTTCCTGCGTAGTAAAAGCCTTACCAAGAGACTCAAGAGAGTTGTAGATGTTAGTCAAATGAAGATCCATATCTACAATAGACTCATTGGGCAATAATTTAAAAGACTCAAGTGTGGACATAAGCATGTTAATTTTTGACTCTTTTACTTGACTCGTGCCTTCGTGTTTCATTTCTAGAATCCTCCACATTTCTTGTGCACTCGAACAGTTGGACATATAACTAGACTCACTCTTACGTAATCCGTTTAAGAGCAACTGCATAGCCCTAGCATTCATACTAAGTTTCTTTTATCATCACTCGTATATTCTTGTCTAGATTTAGCGACTTCTAATGTGACTCCGTCTACAGTGGATAACTTAGATGGGACATAAGGACCATCTTCAATGATTGACCCAAGATCTATATCTATAGCCATAAGAAAAAGTTTCATTCTAAGTTTCCACTGAATAAAAGACTCACCGTCAAAAAGTGGAGGCCTTTGGCTCGACATACCTTCTTGCTCGGTTTTGTGATTTGTGGATGCCATCTCACTGAATCGTTGGATTCCTTGAAGTGGTATTCCTGCGCTCTGATACAACTTGTAGGATCAGCAAGGCACCACTAGAAGGGGGGTTGAATAGATGGTGCGGAAAGTGTGGTTTTTAAAATTTCTTTAAACTTGAACAATTCAAGTTCTGAAAACAGATTCTGTTTTCAGGACCAGTTTTAAAAAGTTTTTAAGACTAGGTTAGAGGTCTTAAAAAATTATGAAATTTTGAGATAGCTTAGCGTCATATGTTATGAGGGTCCCCTAAAAATTGCAAATTAAAATTCAACCTTTAACCCCTTCAAAAACCGTTGGTACTCAGATTGTGCAAATCTGCCAGAAACGGTAGATGGTTTTGAAAAATTAATTCCTATTTGTGGGAACGTCCAAATGCTCTGAAAATTTAACCACTAACTCCTTATATACTATATTAAATGTGTTGAAACAGTTTTAGAAAATTCTTTTGGGAAGTAGGTCAACTACAATCAAAGTCTCAACCTTTGCAAGTCTGAAATTCAGACTACACTAGTCTCAGAACTTTTGATGTTTTATCAACTTATACTTATCCAAAAGGGTTGAAACTTATGCCAAATTAACCCTAGAAAGTGTAAGTATATTTCTGGAAATTTTCGTAATTTTTGAAAATTGTTTACTATTTTTACGGATGCGAACAAGAAGGATAAACAGTGCAGTAACTGAAAAGTAAATGCAGAAAGTAAATGGCACCAAGATTTTTATACTGGTTCGGTTGTAAACAACCTACTCCAGTCTTCAAGGAACACCTTACTTGGTTCACACTAATCACACACACACAGTACACCTTACCGCAGGGTTGATAGAGTTACACCTAACTCCAACCCTTTACAAACCTTGTATTGTAAGTACAATTCGCACGAACACAACCACCTTGCAAGAATGAAGATTGATCACACCTTGATCAATCTTTTACAAAGATATATAATGAGTGGTGGTTTTTCTCAAGCCTATTCAAGATTGAAAGATATGAAAACAATAGGCTTTACAAGAAGAGAGAAAGAAAGAAGATGTAGAAGAAGAAGAGCTAGGCTTTTTGATCACTTTGAATTGCAATGCTTGTTATTCTTTTGTTTGCTCTCTTCTTTCCTTATAATGGTGCAGGCCGTCTCCCTTGGTGTGTCTCCCCCTCTTGAAAATTATCTTTTAAGTCCTTGAGAGAGTGTAAGACATCATTGTGACAAGACCTTGCTTACTTGGCATCTTCTTATTGGATGATCATTTAGTCTTTGCTTACTTGGCACCATCCTTATTGGTTTAACGTTGTCATCATGATGACTTGGAAAAAATCTGAGAATTACACTTAACCATGTGCCAAAATCATCACAAAATAACTTCCATAAATCATGAGATACATTACATAAATTGCAAGATAAAAATCCTTCCAATCTTAATGAGAAAAAATCGGCCAACATGTCTTATTACCATGCTGAAAATTCAGCATGTAAACCATTCTATGTTATTCAAAATAATGCCAAATATTCTTTGATTTTTTTTATAAAATGAATCACCAAGTTATGGTAAGTATTGCTATCATATGAGAAATGAACTTGGACACATTTTGTACCAATAATTCGGCCACCACAAGTTGTACACATGCTGAAAAATTTTCAGCATGTGTGATATATAAAATATCACCATTTATTAATTTAAATAATATTAAAATCATTTCCATTTCTTCTTCCAATCAATCACATAATAAAAGATGATTGAATATCTCACTTTGAATGTCATAAAATCGGCCACCCTATGTTTAGCATGCTGAAATTTTTAGCATGTGATATAAGAGAGATATATTTTGAATTCTTACCATTTGTAGCTTCTCTCTTCAATTCACCAACATTGTATGATTGATCCTTCACCAATCAAGATGCCAAAAAAGCTCCACATATGCTCCAAATCAGCTGTAGGTGGCGTTGGAAATGACTATGCATGTGCTGAAATTTATTTTTGCTAACTTATAAAATAATGCACATTTAATAATACACACATGTAATATTCCAATCAGCCCTTGATTTATTTCTCTAGAACACTTTAAAGATGTATATCATATATAAAAGGTGTCTAGATACGTGTCACAATGATGTACCAAAAATGTTCCATGTGTTGTGTGCGTAGAAAACCGAATTTTCGATATTTATCGATTACCCAATTTTTCTCTAATTTAAATTCCAACTTTTGCACATGTTATATATATTATGTTATACATAATATATATAATATATACTTTAAACCTCAGCACTTGGCTGGTCCTAAAGTGGTACCATTTACATGTGACAAAAATTAAACTTGGAATCTTCACATTTTGGCCTTAATGTGGAGTAATTTGTGTGTGCCAACATGGAAAGTATTTTTGGCTGATTATTCATTGGTGTGCACGAATTTACAATCAAATTTTGATGTATAAGGGCTGGCCATTTATTTATGGCAAGTACGTGACACGTTGGCGAAGTTTCGGCATTCGCCCGATACGACAATTTCAGTTTAGAACCTTGTATCGTGTCGTATTTAATTGGGTCATCACCATAATCTTATATCATATGATATAAGACCTGAATATACTCATAAATATGAGTTAAGTATAGTGGTGTGACGTTAACGTACGTACGTAAAATATATAACGTGTTGGTCGTACGTTGGAATACATGTGTATGTTCCTTTATAAAAAAATATGAAAATATATGTAGTGTATATATATATATGGCGTGTGTATTTAAGATGGGGAGGAGGAGAAAACTTTCCTTTCTTAGCTTTGTTGCCTTGTGCCTTTTCCAAATATGGCTTCCTTTATGAACTACTTAGTTTATCAAACTAAGTACTTCACTTAATAAACTAGTTTAGTTCATTAATGGTGGCACCGTGAAAATAGTATAAACACAACAAATGTTTGCCATATGATGTAAGCTTTTGATGCTTCATGGATCGTTAGTACGGCAACATAATATATAGCTAAATAAGGCAAGTAATGGCAAGATATCATGCATACATGTACACGTTTATATATATCATGCATTTAAGTCACTTATTTTGAAATCACTCAACCAACCCCTTATCTCAACAGTTAGTTTGCTGTAGTTAAGGTCTCTATCGTCTACATTGTCTACCTGTGTAATGCAGAAGTCTGTATGTTGCTTTCAGTTGTTGCTTGCTCTTCTGCTGTATCTTCTCTTTGTTTTATTCTGATGTGGTATTTCAGAATCTGGCTTTTATGTGCCATACTAGTCGAAGATAGTAGCTTGACATAACTCAGCATAGCCTTCTCCTCAAGAAGTCAATAATGTCAAGCTAAAGTGGAGGGTTATTGTCTTTGGACAAGTCCTAGAAAACAACGCGTCATTCTATAATTTGAAAAACTTTGCGGAAGAGAAATAGAGCTGTAAAGGCCTCCTCTAAAACGCATAAATTGGATGAAGGCATGTTCCTTTATAAATTCTAATCCAAAATTAGCAACAGAGATTCTAGACCCTATTGCCTTTTGGCGATAGGGAAGGCGATAGGGTCATGTTTCTACGGCTTTGGGATGCATAAAGAGAATCGAAAAGTTAAAGTTGAGTATCATTCCAGTTGAGTTCGTTTTTCCTTCTTGCGATTACAATTTCAGCTCTACTACTCTTGGTAGAATTGGTACTTTGATTGAAAAGCCTAAGTTTAAGGATAGACCTCCTCTGCCCATACAAGAGTGGCATATGCATTAAGATCAAAGCTGGTGAGGACCTTCCAAGTAAGCTGAAGTTAATAGACGAATATGGCAAAGAAGTTTGGGCAGGAAATGGTATATGAATGGGATTCCTATTCAATATGTCAAATGCAAAACTTTGGGCACAACTGAGATGTTGAGGCTGAGCTAAAAAGAACAAACATATCTCCAACAAAAGATAGGGTAAACGACTAGGAAGATTCAAGAAATAACCAAGAACAATAAAACAACACAACACAACACAACACAAGAAAGCAAGGGGCAAAGGTATTATAAAGATGGCTTTTTACTAATTGATCTGGAAACTGATGACAATGATGAGGAAATCATTCCTCTTCCGCAACAAACTCAAAAAAGAAAGGAATTTCGAAAGGACAAGGTTAACGATTAGCATCTTCCCTTTATGTGTCCATCAAAGAGGAAGTTCACTCAGAAGAAAACCAGCAAAGAGGATAAGTACATTTATGAAGTATCTTTGAACTATGAAGGCAATACTAACAAATTTAGCTCTTTACAGGTCTAGACGCTGATACAAAGGAGTATAATGTACATCCATAGTAAAAATGAAGGCGATCAAGATGAGGATCAAGATCATGCAAAACGAATAGTGCTGGAGAGCAGGTGTATTCTTTTTTCCTTTTCTTTGATGGCCCTAAGAAAAGCGCTGGTTATAATAAGGCCAAGGGACCAAAACCAATATCTTTCAGATGTTGATTCTTTGGATGATTCTGTTATTCAAGGACAAGTTTCATACTTGGCAAATATGTGCTACCAAATGTCAAGGCTAGGAAAAAGAAATACTAGAATACTATAGGCAACCCCACTCAAATGCAGCTCTGAGTATGATATGAAAGGTCTCTCAGACCAAGAAAAAGTAAAAAGTCCAACAAAAAAGTTTGGTGAATCTACATAGAAGAAAGGTGTTGCCTCTGTTATTGGGTCTCCTGAAAATCAAAAGCTGAGAAAAGCGAATATTACTTAAGTCAGCTAGACAATGAAGGAAAGCGGAAGGTGGCAATGTCCTCCTTAAGTCAGACAATATAGCAGGGACCAAGTGCGGAGAGATCCAGAGTATTAAATCTATATGATGACCAAGCTAGCTTGCTGGAATGCTAGAGAACTCAAATCCTCTTTAAGACAACAAAATGTAAAGAACTCCATCGAGAAAAGAATATTGCTATCGTGGGACTCATTGAAGTAAAAGTAAGACAGAAGAAGTGTGAAAACATAGCCATAAATGTATTCAGGAACTTGGAGGTGTTATATAACATCTTGCCAAGTAATGTTTCAAGGATTTGGGTAGCTTACAACCCTAATATTTTTGAAGGTAATTTGATGCATTGTACTGCGCAATGCATTATCTGCAGAATTAGATTAATTTCGTCAAAGGAAGATGAGTTCATCTTAACATTTGTATATAGATATAATGAGAAGAGCAACTGAAGAGACCTACGGAGGTTGTTGAGATACCAATACCAGTTATATGGGAATCAAGCCTAGCTATAATGGAAGATTTTAAACATCATACTTAATGAAGAAGGAAACAAGAAGGAAGAAGGTTTGATAGAACTGCAATCAAGGAATTCACAGATTGGGTAAAAAAACATAGACATGATAACATTCCATCAAGAGGTTTTGAATACACTTGGTCAAATAGTAGGAATGGAGACAACAGATTGTAGACAAAAATTGATCATATGTTTATGAAGCTCCAATTTCTTCTGATAACTCCCCTGGGGTTCTTTTCTATTAAATTATTCAAATGTTTCATCTTAAACCTTCAAGGTCATGAAAGGTTGGATGAAACACCTAAGGTTTAACACATTCTAAAAGAATGTTGGAAAGCTACTGAATAGGCAACATCTTGTATGCTTAACAAGAAATTAAAGAGGTTGAAAGATCCACACAAGAGGATGAATAAGTAGAAATTTGGAGAAATTACCAAAGAGTTGAAAGGGATATATTAAAGTTGGAAAAGCCCAATGTGAGTTGGTGAAAGATCCTTTTAACATTCAATTGCATGATGATGCTAAAAGTACAATGGAACAGTATGTTAGACTTCTGTCTTTTGAAGAATCATTCTTCAACGAAAAGTCATGGATCAAGTGGATGAAAGAGAGAGACAAAAACAAAGTACTTAATTACAAATGACGATGGTGTTATGATGAGAATTATGAAATGTAAAGAAATGACTTATGATTTTTTTGATAAGCCGCTCACCGAAACTTCTCCTAAAGTAGCTCCTATGTTAAATTGGTTGGGTAGAACACTCTCTGATGCTCAAAGTCATACAAATATCTCTCCCATTTCAAGAGTTGAAGTAAAAGAAGCACTTTTCTCAATAAAGTCTGATAGAGCGCCAAGTCTTGATGGCTGCACAGTGGAATTTTTCAAGAGAACTGATCTCTTGAGTTATAAGTTCATGGTAATTATGTTCTTCTTCGAAGAGAACTATATTTATTATCATATATATGCCATGGCTATATCTCTGATTCGTAAGGATGACAATCCAGTTAAAATGAAGGAATTCAAGCCTATCTCTTGTTGCATTGTTACATATAAGGGTTGTATTTTGAAGTTGGCATAGTTACATAGCTTAGTTGTATTTAGTTGTATTTGTAATTGTAAAGAAACTTTGCCCGTTTGTATTTTGAGCAAGTCTACGAAAGGCAAAGGAACCTAAATGTTGATATCATGAATGCATCTGATACAGTGAGGTGACAATATATGATGGAAGTTTTGAAACTGATGCACTTCCTAGATGGATATATATTGGATTTGGTTATGCATCTCTACCTCTTTCGTCTTCCTTCTCCATTAACCTAAATGGTCTCTGGTTAGCAATTTTAAGACCTCTAGAGGGATAGGTAAGGTGATCTTCTATCCCTTTGTCTCTTCATTCTCATCATGGAAGGATTTATTGAACTTCTAAAAGAAAAGGTTCTCAACTCACATTTCATATTTCATTCTTGATGCATGTTTAGAGAAATCATGTGTTCCTAAAAGACGTCACGAAATTTAATAACTCACAAAAGAAACAAAAAGCAATGAAAAATACGTAAAACACAACGAAGAATACGAAGAACATGAAGAATATGAAGAACGAAAATAAAAGCAAAGAACCTGGTTACACTTCTGTATGAATGCATCTTTGCAACAAACCTTATTAGGCCCGCTGTTTATCCACGTTGAGCAACCCTCATTTGATCAACGGCTTTCCTTCAAATAACCTTGGTAGACCCTTGGATAGCTTCTTGAACAAACTTATGATGAATTTAGACCACAACTCCTGTTCGTAGAATTGATTGAATTCAAAAGAAGAATCTTGAGTTGGCAAACTCCAAAAGCTCGCAAGAGGAAAGACATAAATTTCTAAAATTTTATTGACAAAAGGAATGATAAGAGTGGTGCATGAGGGGTCTATTTATATGCTTCAAAATGCTTAAAGCTTAGCCAACAAGGAAAGGAATGCAAGGTGGAATACATCAGACAAGCAAAATCAAGAGGGAACAATTTTTTTTGGTCAACTGAATAAAACTCCTTTTCTGTTATTTTTTCTTCCAAATATTCATGTTAGGAAACAGACGAGATCAATGCAAAAACGTTAGCGGAAAAACAAAATTGATCTCTCATTTTCTACCAAGGATCCATGTTGGTCGTTTAATTCGATGAAAGAAATTCAAAACCTTACCTCTGCAGATTCGATAGCCGCAGAAGAAAGAGGTGCGATGACACGAATACCCTCTGTCAGTATCCACATGAATGCTTTCGTCCGGAGTGCTAGCTCTTGAAACGACGCGGCTGAAGAACTCGGTTTTTCTCCAAAGCGAACTCTGTTTTTCTCTGATGCTTGTGTGTAATCTCTATACGAGATGCATCGTCATATATACATATATGTAGACACCAAATCCGAGCCAAATCGGATTTATTAAGCCAATCGGAATCCATATCAGATATGGATTCTATCAGGATATTCAAAATCCATATCAGATATGGATTTTTTTCACTATTATCCGATAATACATATATATAATCATAAAAACGAAAATAATAATAATAATAATTAATATCTAATATTAATATATTAATATCAGCCCATACGCATTCTTGTATGTGACCCGATAGGCCCATATCAATTGGCAGTCCGTTAAATCTCCATTAAACCAACAAATCGTAACTGGTCTCTAACAAGACATTACGACTACCGAATTAATACAAGTAAAGTCTAACTATCCTAATAATAGTACATGTATTAATCATTTTGTCACGCGATATCTAGTTGGAACATAAGTCATGGTCAGCGTCATACTTATATTGTTCAAACATATGATTACTCGATCTCTAAGTAGACTGATAAAACAAATGATATTGATCAAACTATCAATTTATTTGAGCACGGCCATACATTTCACAGTCTCACTAATCGAGGGGCCCAAAGATATCTCTCTCAAAAGAGAGACAAATTTTATCTTGATTGTTTAATATCCTCTACATAATTTCTATCATACTCAATCATGATCTTTATTATTATCCAGTTACGGATAATGTTAGATCATGTCAAAAATAATAGTCCTTACGTTGGAAACTATGACAATCTCAAGTCTAAGGATTAAAACATGACTATCATGAGATTTACTTATAACGCTAATCCATGTAGTAATCTCATGGTGGGTCTATCCAATACATTGTTCTCGAACAAGTATCTATGAGATTGATTTGTGTCACCATACACATAATCATCTTATGATTATCAAATCAGTACTCATACTGGTTATAATCTATTTTATCTCTATAACAATAATGAACAAGGGATATATATCATAATTGTGTAATATACTAACCAACAATAATGATAATAAAACCTCTTTATTAATAATAAATGTATAATATAACATCCAAATCATGGCCTAGGGCACATACACTAACAAATCAGTTGTCTTTTGCTTCTGGATATAATTTGCTAGGCATCATTCTCTCCCTTCTACTGATTTTTTTTGTCTTTGAGTTTTGGGAACCACTCCTACCCCGGTCTTTACAAGCATAATATCTGCAGTAGTCTACTCCCTCCTCAGTATTAGAGGGCATTTGCATTTTATGGTTAGTTTCTTGTATTTATTGTAGAGTATGGATAGAGAAACATTGACCAACTTGTATTTTGAGCAAGTCTTGCTCGTTGTAACCCATTATGGGGGCTCAACTTTGTAAATTTGTCTAATTTATGCTCATATATGAAAATTTTAAATTATGAAAAGAGAAAAAATTAACCTTGGAAATACAATGATGGTTTTCTCATGATCTTGCGGCATTTATTTTTAACTTGTGATAGTTGCCACCTCTGGTTGTCTACTTAAACTGCCAAGCTGCAACAAATATGACATACGCTTTTTTGTTTTTGGAAGCTTGGTTGGCTAGTTTTCGTAGCTTTTGATCTTACTTCTCGCGTCAGTTGAATCCTAGCCTGGCCTCTAACGGCCTTCCCTGAATAAGATTTTGAATTGCTTCTTAGACTTATTTTGAATTGCTTCTTAGACTTGGGCACTGCCTACTGATCTGCTGGATATAAAGTGGGCAATTTAAATATAGTATTGCCTATTATAATGGCTATCTATTTTGTGCATTAATTGCGGAAAAAGTGGTTATCTATGTACCCACTCTCTGTTTGATTCAGAACCTATATCCATTTTTTCCTTTCTTCATAGGTTCAAATCAGATGATGAGAGAACACCTGTTGACCACATTGTTGAGGAAACATTTCCTCATCTTCTGAATATATTTAGCTGGCTTGGTCAGTTAACTAATCCTGCAATTGAAGTGTCTGATCTGATCAGGCTTATCTGCAAGATATTTTGGTCCTCTATATGTGTAAGATAACTGCTTAGATTTTTGCAGCGTGTTGATGCCTTTCACAAGTAAACTGGAGAATTTCAGTATGCCCAAAAACGTGTGAAGGAAGGAAACATGAGTTCATCATTTATAGCAAAGAAACTGAGCTGTATATGCATTCTATTCTGATGTTTAAATTCGAGGCAGTAATGACAGCGAACGAAAATCTTTTCCTGTAAATTTCTGTGGCAAAAGATAGTTTTAGGCACTTTTTTTCTTTTTTACTTGTATCCTTGATCTGGTAAAGAGTTGATTTATCTCTTTTACATTTTTTAAACGCAATACTTAAAGATGTAAAATAAAATAGAATTATTGGTTTAGATTTGGATTTATCTCAATTTTTGGTCTAGATTAAGGAAATTGTTATTGTTGTTTCTTTTCTTCATCATCATCATCATCATTCGTATCCAGTACATCCTAACGACAGCAAAAAGGGTCTGGGGAGGGTAAGTGGTAGGCAGACAATACCTCTATCCCAAGAGATAGAGAGTCTGTTTCCATTGAGACCCCTGCCTCTATATGTACATGCATTAAATGACATAATCATAGAATTTAGGTCCACATAATTAATAAAAACCTTTTAGGTTCAGAACTAAATCTTATTAAGACAATATTTAACTTTCACAATATTTTCTTTTCTAGTTGGAAATTCCCAAGCAATTGTTCGACACGAATGTGTTCAATGCGTGGATGGTTCTGTTTTTGAACATGTTAGAGCGTCATGTCCCCTCAGAAGGGCAGCCTCTTGATCCAGAGTTGCGAAAATCATGGGGGTGGTGAAAGGTAAAAAAATGGACCATCCACATATTAAACCGACTTTATACATGGTTGGTGATTCTTGCTATATGTATTTTTCCTTTGGTGTACTAAGCTTTTCGGAAAATGCTCTAACCGCCTTTTTCTTGCTTTTTCTCTTTGCTCTGGTATTGTGATCTTTAGATTTGGCGACTTGAAGCTCCAAAACCCAGACAGCCGAGTTTTTGAACGAATGTTTCAGAAGAACTATGCTGGAAAAGTTTTGGGATGCTATCTGAATTTGTTCAACACACATCGCTTTGGTGGCTATTTGCCTGATCGTGTGGTTAATCTCATTTTGCAGTACTTTATCGACAGGTATGGGTAGTGCTTGTAACTCTACCTGTGCATAAAATATATGCTGCAATTTATCATGTATGTGGTTATATTGATAGGTGAAAGGACTGGCTGCTTAACAAATGTTTGCATGTTATCAGATGCTTAAGCAAGTTGCTCCCTGACTTCGTCATCCTGGCAGCTTGAAAATATTTTCAGCTGCTGTTTGGAATCTCTCTTTTTTCATAGAAAGGACTGAATTTAAGAAGTCTCTTTGAGATAGTAACTGCTATCAAGGTTATCCTAAAAAAACAAGGTAACTGTGTTTAGGAATTCTGAGTCCACTTTCCTTCGGCTCACAAACCAGAGACTTTCACCTTTGCTATTGTGGAAGAGCCCCTGGGGAAAAATTTATTAGCTTTTCAACCCCCTTGGAACTCTCCTACACCAAAAAAGAAAAAGTGATACCCTCAGCAGTTATGGATGCTGAAGAGCATTATCCTGCAACTTGTAGGGAAATATTATTTCCTGAAAGGTTAAACATAGAGGACGAGTTTCAGTTGATTATATATGTCCTAAATTACTTATGAACATTTGGGTTTTTTTGTCATCTAAAGTCCAGTCCCGAAGGATAGATGGCCTGAGCAATTATAGAGCTTTCTTTTGTCCATTTTGTGATTGTATGGTGACTTCTGTGTGAGTATTAAGGTATGATTTTTGATTAATGAGAGAAGTAGCAGGAGAGATCTCTGGGCTGAAGTAACAAGAGAACCTTTCTTGGAGGGAAATGAGATATCAACACCAATTGTACGGTAACCTACCGTCTTATCATGGGTGATTTTAACATCATCATTGATAGCTAAAAGAAAACAGATAGGAAAAAGATAGATAAGAATGTTGTTAGGAAATCCTCGGAATGGATCAAAGACATGGATATGATAAATATCCCTTCTAGAGGATTTGAATACACTTGGTCAATCAATAGCGATGAGGATAAGAGAATCTTTACTAAGATAGCTGGAGTGAAAATGAAACACCCGAATTTTAAACAACTCTTAAGAAATAGCTGGAGTGAAAATGAAACAGGAAACCCGCAAGTCAAATTGTTCAAGAAACTTAAAAGGTTAAAAGAGCATTTGAAAAAGCTCAATAAGGTGGAGTTTGAGGGAATCACAAGTGGAGTCAAAAAAAGCTTGGTTAAACTTGGAAAAGGCCCAAGCTAGTTTAGTAGTTGACCCTTTAATAGACAGTTGCAAATGGATCTTAGTAGCTCAAGAGAGGTCTACACTAAGCTTTTAACCTTTGAAGAATCTTTTTTCACAGAAAATCTAGGATAAAATGGTTGAAGGAATGAGATAAAAACTCAAGATTTTTAATAGATCAGCTAAAACTCACACTGCTAGAAATAAAATTCGTATACTTCAAGACAGTGATGGAAACATGATTGAAGATTACAATTGTTGGATTTTTATCATATACAACAAAAGTAAATGGAAGATTGAGTAACAAGAATTAGGAAAAGAAGATATGTGATGAAGAAGAAGAAAAAACTTTTATTACTTCATTCTGTCGCTTACAAATATGATAAAGGAAAAACATATATAAAGAAGGAGTAATTGTGCCGTTGGCATTACCTGACAGAAATGTCTGTCACCAATGACTCAAAATAAAAGCTGTCTAATAGTCATAAATTGGACGAAATGCCCCTTATTTTAAGTTCACTTGTGTGAACTTTAAAAATACATATTTATGTATTTACATTGGTGTAGCATACAATTTATATCTTATCATATATATACAAACGTGTTACATTTCTCTTCTTCGTATGTCTTTGCGTTTGAATATAATATTGGTCTGAACCCCGTATAGTCGGCATATATTTCAATAATAATCAAGTGAAGGACTTAGCTATTAACTTCTTTGAGTGTTGCAGCTCCTCCGACTATTTGGAATTGCCCAACCAGACTTGGTTTGGGCGTGTGTTAGCTACTGCCCAAAGGCAAAGGCTGACCCCCTGTCTCGAGGAGTGAAATCACAGAGTACCTCCTCTCCTTAAGAATGATAGTGTTCTAGGATCGGATGGCTATACTGTTGAGTTTTATAAAGAAAACTGGCATTTGTTGAGGGAAGAATTCATGGATGCTTAGAACGCTCTCATATCTTCCAAATCTAAAAAAAATTGGAAGATCAGTCAGGTGAAACTGGATTGGAGGATATGAGAGTGGAACTTTGAGGAGAAGAATGAGGTTTGTTTTAAAGATAACGGATGATGAACACAGAATCCAGCAGCTGAATAAGACAAGTACTTTCACCTCGGCCAGTAACACTCAACGTTGCTGGGCCCCGCTACTGGCGCAGGTCACTTCATCTTGGTCAACCATCCTTGCCTCTGCTCAGCCTTACTATTGCTGAGCTCTATTCCTGCTCGTCCCAGAAGGCCAACTATCCCAGGAAGCACCATCAGTTCAGCTTAGCCAAAGGGTAGACACCCGGTCAGTAGGCCAGAGCATTGCCTTTCAGCTCAGCTCGGGAGAGCACTATGAACCAGTCTAAGCCATGCCACCATCACCTTGGCTCTTTGGTTGCATTGCACATACAACACCTTAGCTCAGCCACAACATGCTTAGGCAGACATCTGCTAGCCAGCTCCTTGGCCATGCACCGTGACATGTGGCGCCACGTGGCCGCGATGTAGACGTGCAAGCAGCCAAGTGTCATCTATATACCTTGAAAAAGAATGATTGTATGAGTTTCTGGCTGGGTTAAACAAGGAGTTAGATGAAGTAAAGGGGCGGATATTGGGAAAAAGACCTTTGCCACCTCTCTACGAGGTGTTTGCTGAAGTCAGGAGAGAGGAAAGCCGAAGACGGGTGATGTTAGGAGAATTCAAGGATTCATTTCTTGTCTCTGGTGAGACCTGTTGACACCTCAGTCCTGATCTCACGAGCCAGAGCTAACTGCTCAAACACACGACCTAGATGTTCTCGTTGTACAGACTGGGCCACACTAAGGAGAAGTGTTGGTGCCTTCACGGTAAACCTCCTGAACTTAAGCCTAGGAAACCAACTTATGGTTTGGGACTCCAAGTCACAACTAAAGGGATCTTACCAGGTTATAGAAGTCAGGATAAGGTGTCTCTAAATCAGGCACAACTTGATCAGTTGTTTGCACTTCTGAAAACTCAGACAGAGACATCCCAAACTAACAACGTGGCCCAACAAGGTACATTTAATTGTGTGAAAAAAATGCCTTGGATCCTTGATACGGGGGGCCATGGATCATATGACAGGTAGCTCATGTCTATTCTACTCTTACATCTCCAGTCATGGAAACTGAAGGTAAAAATGGCGGATGGCACGTATTCGTGTTGGTGGCAAGGGAGCAATCCAGCTCACCTTGTCAGTGACACTCCAGGAAGTCCTTATGTTCCTAGGCTGAAGTGCAACCTGATCTCAGTGAGCAAGCTCACTAGGGATGTTCACTGTACTACTAATTTTTCAGATACTCTATGCCTAATGCAGGAGCAGAGATCGGCGAAGATGATTGGAATTATTAGGGAACGAGGGGGACTTTACTACCTTGAGGGAAAAGGATATTAGAGAAAACCAGTAGCGCCTACCCAAATTTCTCTTATCTCATAACGTATTCTTTCCGCATGATGTTTCTGATAAAAATGTGTTATTATTGCATCAGAGGCTGGGACACCCTAGTCCCTACTATCTCAGAAAAATGTGTCCATCATCCTTGAAGAATAAAACCTCCTTATCGTTTAATTGTGATGCTTGCCAATTCGCTAAGCACATAAGGGTTTCCTATCCTGCTAAACTTTAATCAGAAACTTGTCCTTTCTCACTTGTACACAGTGACATTTGGGGTCCATCCAATGTTAAAACTATTTCAGGCTCCAGATGGTTAATCATATTCATTTATGGCCATACTAGAGTCTGTTGGATATATTTGTTCAAAGACAAGAATGAGTTCTCCATTATCTTCTAAAATTTTTGCTCTTTAATACAAAATCAATTTGCGACTACCATCAAAGTCCTACGGACAGACAATGGGACTGAATACTTTAACAATACCTGAGGATCATATCTAGACTCCCATTGGATCATTCATCAAAGCACCTGTCCCTACACGCCCACAGAATGCTGTGGCAGAACGCAAAGATCGACTTCTACTAGAAGTAGCTCGTGCCTTAATGTACATTATGCATGTTCCTCACTATTTATAGGGAGAGATAGTCTTAACTACTTTGTCACTTCATTAACCGGCTACCCTTCAAACCTTTTCAGTTCCAGGCACCAATTTCACGCCTTCATTTTCTTTATGTTGTATTTCGTGGGGGCAGCACCATTCCATTCAAAGTCTTTGGGTGTACTGTCTTTTTTCATGACTCCTCTCCCTCTAAATCCAAGCTTGCTCCCCGGGCTCACAAGTGCACCTTTGTTGGCTATTCCCTCACTCAACGTGGGTGCATGTGTTATTCTCCCACCATGCGTAGGGTGCTTGCCTTTATGGATGTCAGTTTTCAGGAAATTGTACCCTTCTTTTCTTCCTCAAAAATCCTTGATGAATGGTGGACCACAGATATACTACCTTCCTCTCCACCCACCATTCCAATTTCGCATTCATTACAAAATAAAGCACCCCCTCCAGGTTGTGCTTCAGGGGGATCTCAGGACACTCAACCTTACCAAAATGACAACGACACAAGCTCTCAAAATCCTTTATCAAACTCTAAGTTACTGGTTTACTCTTGTAGGCAGAAGCACCAAGGTAGTATAGACCCCAATTCTCAGCAACTCCAACCATTGGAGCTGGGGCCTCTCGTAGAAGAGCAGCCTGATACAGAAGGGAGCAACAATAATGACCAGTCACTAAGGAAAGGCAAGAGAGCATGTACCAATCATCCTATGTCTAGGTTTGTCTCTACCAACAGACTTTCTTCCATATTCTCAAGATTTACAAAAATACCTAAGGACATTTAAGAAGCACTTGTTGACCCTAAGTGGAGGGCAGCTGTCCAGGATGAGCTAAAGGCACTCCAGGAAAATCATACCTGGGATGTTGTGAAACTACCAGATGGCAAGAGGCCAGTAGGTTGTAAATGGATGTTCACTATCAAGTTCAACGTTGATGGGAGTATTAGCAGATACAAGGCCATATTAGTTGCTAAAGGTTTCACTCAGTCGCAAGGAATTGATTATAAGGAAACATTTGCCCCTGTGGCAAAATTGAAATTTATAAGAGTGTTGTTGTCACAAGAAGCTTGTCTAGACTGGTCCCTTCTCCAACTAGACTTCAAAATGCGTTCTAAAATGGAGATCTACATGAGGAGGTTTATATGAATATGCCACCAGGTTTTGAAGAAGGAAGGAGCATGGTTTGCAAGCCGAATAAGTCGCTCTACAGACTGAAACAGTCACCCCAGGAGTGGTTTGGTAAATTCTCACACGCTGTCAAGGCTCGTGGGTTTTATCAAGCTCATACTGACCATACAATGTTTTGTAAACATACACTCAGTGGAAATCAGGCTATATTAACTGTGTATGTAAACGATGTAATCATTACCGGAGATGACCATACTGAGGTTGAATTGTCAAAAGGTTACCTCTCTGACAAGTTTGAAATGAAAGGCCTAGGTAACCTCAGGTACTTCGTTGGGATGGAAGTGGCTAGAAGCACTTCTGGGATTGTAGTATCTCAATGAAAGTATGTACTTGACCTACTCAAGGAAACAGGGATGATGGGGCATAGACCTCTGGACACACCTATAGAGTCTAACAACAAGCTAAGGAGCGATGAGGGGAAAAGGTTGACCAGGGTCGATAGCAACGCCTGGTGGATAAACTCATCTACCTTGCTCATACACGATCTGACATTGCTTTTGTTGTAAGTGTAGTTAGTCAGCTTATGCACTGTCCAAGAGAGAGAAACATAAATGCTGCATATAGAATCCTATGATATCTCAAGAGAACACCAGGCAAAGGATTGTTCTTTCGGAAAAAAATTAGATGAACCTAGCAGTCTACACATACGCAGATTGGGCTGGTTCATCTGTGGACATAAGATCAACCTCAGGTTTTTGCACCTTTGTGCGCAGGAATCTTGTCACATGGCAGAGTAAAAAGCAACCTATGGTTGCTAGAAGTAGTGCTGAGGTTGAATTCCATGTTTTAGCACACAGGGTATATGAATGCATTTGGTTAAGGATGTTGTTGGATGAGTTGAAGATGTCCAGTGGAGTGCCTACCAAACTCTATTGTGATAATAAAGCGGCAGTCAACATCCCATTTAATCTAGTCCATCATGCTCGAACAAAGCATATAGAGGTGGATCGTCATTTCATTAGGGAAAAGATTGATGATTGAATCTTCTGCATGACCTATATCTCAACCAGGCAACCAATGGCTGACATTCTAACTAAAAGACTTCATAAGCCTACTTTCGAGGAACTTGTTACCAAGTTGGGAATGACCAATATCTATACCCCAGCTTGAGGGAGTGTTAGAATATGTGACGGTAATAGGATACAACTTCCTCAGCTACGAATTAGTTAGGATATGATTGTAATGATATTGATAAGATAGGATCGGTTTTTATCTTAGGATACACCAAGATAGTATAGAATCATGCTAGTTATGATATTGATAAGATAGGATCATAGTATTCATGACTTTGATATCCAATCACTACAATCAAAGGATTTGATAGCTAGGACCGTGTGCATTTATATCTGTATTACCAAGTGAAGAAGTGTGAATGAATCAACCTTTTCTTCTCGAATGTCTAGCTCAATTTCAGTAACTAACGGTGAGTGTTCATTCTCAATTTTGAAAAAAAAAAGAAACAGGGGCTCAAACAGGCACGGGTGTACAAATAAAACAGACCATCTCAGTGAACTAGTTTGAATCAAACCCAAGAAACCGAACTGTAAAACTGCGTTTGGCTTAAAAATATTTAAAAACCAAACTATTTTAAATGGACCAATTTCTGGTTCTAAAAATTTAAATGCATAAAAACCCGATCTGACCTTTTCTTTATTTTTAATTTTATGAATACGCTGCAATTTTAGTTTTTACATGTTTACTTCCTCTGGTTGTCCCTAGCTAACCATAACAAATTCTCTTTATCAAAAATTGTGGCTTGGTTCTGGCCTCACTTGTGAAACACCCATCACGTTGCCACGATGGTATCTTATCCCTCCCAACTCAAAATCATGTTGTTCTACCACTAATCTATCGGGTCACATACAAGAATACGTATGGCTGAGATTAATAATATTAATGATATTAATATTGGATATTAATTATTATTAATGATATATATTATATATATATGCTATCGGACAATAATGAGAGAATCCATATCTGATATGGATTTTGAATATCCTGACATAATCCATATCTGATATGGATTTTGATTGGCATCAACGAAACCGATTAGGACTCGGTTTTTAATATCCATATATGTGTATATATATCTATGTATCTGATACATAGAGACATACGAAATACACACGAAAACAACAGAAACCCTAGAGCCGTTTTTGTGAAAAACGAGTTCTTCATCCGTGCCGTTTCAAGAGCTAGCACTCCGGACGGAAGCGTTCCTGTGGATACCGACAGAGGGTGATCATATTTTCGCACCTGCTTCATTTGCGTAACTCGGATCTACAAAGGTAATTTTCGAGTTTCTTTCATCGAATTAAACGAACAACATGGATCTTTGGTATGAAATCGGAGATCAATTTTTTGTTTTCCGCTGCGCGTTTGGCAGTGATCTCGGTTGATTTCCTAACATAATCTTCTCCTTTATCTTCCTAAGGAAATGTTACAGCAGTAGATGTTTGAGAATTGGACCTCTTGATTCAATAAGAATAAAACAGTAAGTGGATTTGAAGACTTGAAATTTTATTCATTCATTCAAAAGCTTACTCGTTGCAGAGACTAGCAACATGTATATATACACTGACTAGGAGAGATAGCCACAACGACTATGTTTAGCCTAACGACTCTTTTCCCTTTTCCGTAGACTAACTACAGTACGTATCCTAAAGAATACAGAACAGAAATACTACCATATACTTTTCTACACTCCCTCTCAAGCTTGGTGTAGATGTTAATGCATCCATCTTGGATGATAATT
The DNA here is from genome assembly GCA_036186865.1 of Eustoma russellianum. Taxonomy (NCBI): domain Eukaryota; kingdom Viridiplantae; phylum Streptophyta; class Magnoliopsida; order Gentianales; family Gentianaceae; genus Eustoma; species Eustoma russellianum. The sequence goes on from AP025046.1 coordinate 27,777,799, forward strand.
CATGAAACATTGTTCCCATAACAGATTTAGTGAGGATATCCGCAATTTATTCTTGTGAGGAAATATACTGAATGGAAATAGATTTGTCTTCAATTTTTTTCTTTGATGAAATGCCGGTCTATTTTCACGTGCTTGGACATGATGCATAGAATTTTCTTCCATATTGATGGCAGATATATTATTACAGTGTACAAGAATGTTGTTAGCCTTTTCAGTGTATCCCAGATCAACTAAAACCCATTTGATCCATAATCCCTCACAAATACCTAAGGCCAAGGCTCTCAATTCTGCTTCTTTACTACTCCTGGCAACAACAGACTTCTTTTTGCTTTGCTATGTGACCAAACTTCCCCCATAAATACGTAGCATATCCAGAAGTTGATATCATATCTTTCTTTGAGCCTCCCCAATCAGCATAAACACTTGTATAGACATGTCTTCGTTTTTCTTAAAAAACAGTCCCTGTCCAGGAGCCCCTTTTAGATATCTAAGAAATTCTCATGAACTACTGACTCACAAAACTTACAGCAAAGCATATATCAGGACGATTATGGGATAAATAAATTAATTTCCCTACTAACCGTTGGTAGCTCAATTTATCAACTTCAAGATCAGAGTTTTCCACACCTTTATCCGCTGCCTTTCCGGGTTCAAGGGGGGTTATGGCTGGTTTACAACCAAGCATCCCCATTTCAGTTAACAAATCAATAACATATTTCCTTTGTAAGATAAAATACCGTGAGATGACCTTGCCACTTCCATTCCTAGGAAATATTTTAATTGGCCTAGATCTTTGAGTTCAAATTCACTAGCAAGTTGTTTCTTAATTAATTGAATACCAGAAATATCATTATCAGTCAAGATAATATCATCTACGTAAACAATTAATACGGTTATTCAATGATTAACACTGTGAGTAAAGAGTGTATGATCACTATGGCCTTGTTTGAACCCATATTTGAACAATACTTGAGTGAAACTAGCAAAGCAAGCCTTAGGAGACTGTTTTAATCCATAGATAGCCTTTTTTAGTTTACAAACCTTGGTCTTATTCTGCTTAGTTTTGTAGCTTGGGGGAATCTCCAAAACTGACTCTGTTAGTTCACCATTAAGAAATGCATACTTAATGTCCAACTGAAATAATTTCCAGTCAAGATTCACAACTATAGAGAATATAATTCTAACTGTATTTAACTTTGACTTGAACTTGCCGACTTTGCCGAAGTTCTGGGTAGCCAGCGAGGATGAAGTGGAAAGTCCTCATCTGGCAGAGAGATTGCATTTTTTTCATTTCAAGTATTGACTGTTGGATCTGATTTTAGCTGGCAAACTGTGTGGAAATTGGATTGCCACAACTTATCGTTTTAGTGATCTTTTCACAGGTAAAGTATCATCTTACTCCTGGTTGTTTAGATGTTTGAAGTTCATTATGAATCATTCAACCCATGGTAGATAGAGGCTAACTTGGTGTCTGAATGTTTCGATACATTCCTTCTCTGACAAAAGGAAGAAGACACGTCTTTGACCGATTTGCAGTTTTGTTCTCGTTGATCATTGTGTGGATTTATACAATGAGGAATGTGTTGGAAGGAATGGGGGAAGATGAAATTAACCAGGGTTGGGAAAAGTTTGGGGGAAAAGTGAAAAATAAAGGAAATTTCATAAAAACCGCCTACAGCAGGTCGTTTTCCGGTTGCCGGATGCCAGGTGTCTATTAACCCTATAAGTCTGGATGCCAAGTGTGTTTCATGAAACATTGGATGCTACTTAAAACTTCGTAGAAAACAATAGATACCAGGTGCAATTAACCCTATCTATTAATTGAGCCATCAGAGTTGTATTTTATCGAAAAACCCCACTTACACCCCTACTGGATTCTTACACCGTGAATTTGGAACCAATTTCCATGTACTGTTTTTTGTTAGTGCATTCATTTCATCCTCAACAACCAATTTCCATTTTGCTTCCATGAGATCTTGTTCAATGGATGCATGAATAGATTCATTGTCCAAGTTAATAGTAAAAGTTCTAAAACCATCCTGCAATCTGTCATATGATATGAAATTACATAAAGGGTGATTAGCAGAACATGATTTGATACTCAACAAACTAAGAAAGTTACGTGTATGCGTGGGAAATTTGGTGCACTGTCTGGTTCCCTTTCTTAAAGCTATAGGGAGATTATCATCCTTACTGGAGTCAGTTTCATTTAAAGAATGGTGAAGACTATGTGAAGGAACAGGAGTAGTTGTATTAGGAGTCTGAGGATTACCTGACAGTACCTGGGTATTTGATGGTACCTGAGTTATTTTAGTTCTCTGTCGTCGAGTGTAAACTTTAAGTTGTGATGATGAATGATTTCCTGTAGTTTCTTCACAAAGTAGAGGCTCAACATTGATGCCCCCATGATCCTCCAATTCTGATGGAGCTGTCAGTAACTTTTCTATTTCCACATGAGCTGGGGGTTCCTGCGAACCTACCATAATCTTGGAGTCCATACTATTAGTAATATACTTATCAATTAAGTTTAAGTATTCGTTCTCCATTGTGCTAGTTGAATGCAGTCTCTGATAGTAAGGCTGCACTTCATCAAATATCACATCCAAGCCCTTTTGGGTATTGGAATACCCTATAAATACACATTTTATGGATTTTCTATCCAGTTTACTTCTGGTATGAAGTTGAAGAAAGACATAAGCAGTACATCCGAAGGTCCTAAACGGAGTTTCAGAAATGAGATGAGTGTGAAGATATAGTTCAAGCAGAGTTTGTCTTGGTGTTTTATAACCAAGAATTCTTGAGTGCATTCTATTAATCAAATAAGAAACAGTCAGAACTGCTTCCCCCCATAAAAATTTTGGTACATTCATAAAGAACATAATAGCTCTTGCAACCTCTAGGAGGGCCTATGCTTTCTCTCAGCAACTCCATTCTGCTGAGGAGTATATACAATATACGTCTGTGATGTATCTTAGGTCTTATGGAGACGATTTTACCTCAGAGTCCAAGTATTCAGTCCCATTATCAGATCTCAGGGTTTTGATGGTCTCACCAAACCAATTCTGTATCAAAGTAACAAACAACTTAAGAATTTTACAGAAATCAGATTTATGTTTCATGAGATATACCCAGGTCAGCCTAGTATGATCATCCACAAATATTACAAAACATTTGCTTCCATTCATATTTGAGACTCTGAAGGGGCCCCGTATGTCAGAATGCAAAAGATTAAATGGGCTACTTACCTTATACTGCTTGGGTGCATACTGACTTTGGGTCTATTTTGAAAATAAACATGTTTCACAATGTAATGAATCAAGATTTACACCAGTAAACAATTCAGGCGAAGACGTTTTAAATACATAAAATTGGGATGAGCCTTTTTAGAGTGCCATAGCAAAATAAGATGTATTCTAGTAGCAGTTGGATCTGAGCCTTCTGCCTCTATTCTTGGACACAATGATTGTTATAAGTTGCACTGTTCATACAAGAATATAATCTAGAAGAGTCTTCAAAACATCTTGATTCATGTGACAAAAGATATAGTCCATCTTGGTATCTACCATACCTAGTCTTCCCCTCCAATGCTTCCTTTGAATGCTTTCCCCTGAAAGCAATTGACAGGAAGGAAGTAACAGTTAGAAGAAGAAAAAACTGTTAGACATTTGTAATCTATCATGGCTTTACCTACTGATATTAGATTGCATTTCAACTTAGGGACATGCAAAACATTTTTAAGCATAAAGTTCTTAAACCAATAGATATATTTGCCCTGCCAATAATTTCCAAACCAACCCCATTAGCAATCTTTACCTGTTTTGGACACTGAAATAACTTACATTCATCAAACAAAGATTTTATAGAAGTCATATGATCGGTTGCTCCGGAATCAATGATCCAGATACAACTCTCACCATTAACATTGGTATTAGCCATTGTTGCTTTGATCTGTGGTGCATTCTCATCATTCATCTGCTGATTGAGGAGTTTGAACAGAGCACTAAGCTGGTCCTGGGTCAGCTTCTGAGTTGAGGTCTCTCTAAGAAAATCATTGGGAGCATTGGTTTGCTCAAAAGTAGCCACGTTCCCTTTTGAGCTTCTCCAGTTGTTGTGAAAGTCAGCCCTAGAAGTGTTGTTGTCAGGTCTCCAAGATTGATTTGTGTTTCGAAATTGGTTTTGGTTTTGTTGTAGGGAGGTCTTATGTTTGACCCTGGACGTCGATAGCATTCTTCAATAAGTGTCTAGGTTGGCAATATCGACAGAATTTTTTGTTTGTGAAGTTCCTTTTTACAACTAGGCCAGTAGTAGGCTGAGTTGCAGCTTTATCAACAGTTATGGCTTTGGTTTCAGTCACTAAAGCTGAGGATTCAGCTACCATAGAGGGACCAGTTCCCACCATCATCTTCATCCTACTCTCCTCTTGTCGAACATGAGAGAAAACTGCAGTAATAGGTGGAAGTGGTTTAGTACCCAGAATTCTACTTCTGACTGCATCAAATTCCTTGTGCAGGCCTACAAGGAAACTAAAAATTCGCTCAGTTTCTTTGATTCCTTTGTAAATTTGTTCCATAATATTTCGTAACTATTTGATCTCCTTGCTTGATGTCCTTAAGCTGGGCTTTGAGTTCGTATAGTTCAGCAATGTTATCCTTCTTGGAGTACATTTCTTTTGTTGCTTTCTAAATCTCTTCCACCGTGTCATAACATAAAAGTTTCACTAATATCAGGATTCATAGATCCTAGAATCCAAGACATGAGCATATGGTTCTTTGCCTCCCATGTAGGAAATTTAGGATCACTCACAGCTGGGACTGTGACCTTCCCAAACAGATAATCTTTTTTTCCTTTGCCAGTAACAAAGAGTTCGATGGCATGGCTCCATGCTAAGTAGTTGTTTCCATTAAGTTTCACTATATTGATTGGAGTTGAGTCAAGCATAGGAGTAGGAAGAGGCTTCTCTATACTAGAAGTAACTTTACTTTTTTCAGCCATGAAAGATGAACAAAGTTGAGATCTTTTGAATCTGACTAAAAAGAAGTAAGAAACGAGGGAGAAAGATGAAGGATGTAGAAGATAGTATGAGACAAATTGCAAATGGGTTTTCGTACTATAGGAATGATAAGCCTTGGAAAGATAAGTATTGGAAACGCAGATGGTAAAAGTGATGGAAAAGAGATGAAAAACTGGGAACAAGAGGAAAGTTCTCTAGGTTTGTCCGCCTTGACGTGTCACAATCCTGGGTTCACTTTTTACATGAATTGCATTGATCTTTGACGCGTGGCCTTTCTCTGCCTTTGTTAGAAAAAATTTTCCTTTAAAAATTGTATATTCAAGGTCTTTCGAGGATTTGCAATAATGAGGTATCCAAGATAGTGGGGTTGGTCTTTTACTTGGGATGGGCAATTTGTTAAAAATATTGCTACACATTGGGTAAAGTAATTACTAAAATAATGGCAAGTTGTAAACGTGTTGCCTTTACCCAAAAAAAAGCCTTTCTTTCACCACGATATCTTCTTCTTGAACCTCCCGTTTCTGTAGATGATTTCTGCAGATGAACACCTTTTGTATTTTAAAAATGTTCTAACGATAAAAACGTACGTGCTCTTTCTTTCAGATAGTATGAGAATTATCTGACGATAGAAACGTCCGTGCTTTTTCTTTCAGAGAGTTTTTACTTCTGTAAGAAATACCTTCGAAACACTACATCCAGTTTTAATGTAGAGTTCGTTTTGAGTCCTCCAACCAAGCTCTGATATCATAAAGAAATGTTATAGCAGTAGATGTTTGAGGATTGAACCTCTTGATTTAATAAGAATAAAACAATAAATGGATCAGAAAACTTGAAATTTTATTCATTCATTCAAAAGCTTAATCGTTGAAGAGACTAGCAACATGTATATACACTGACTAGGAGAGATAGCCACAACGGCTATGTTTAGGCTAACGGCTCTTTTTCCTTTTTCTTTACGAAAGACTAACTTCAGTACGTGTAGCGCCCCGCTCCCGAGCCTATCCTCGGTAACGGTGCACCCGCCGTATCTCACTCAGGAGAATACAAGGCGTTATACCAACCTGCTACACGTCAGCTCTGACATAGAAAAGTTTTCCTTTCTTTCTGCGGAAAAGAGAAATCATAACACCAAATTAGAAATGAAATAACCTTAAGAAAAGAACGTCACATTCTCAGGCTGACCAGGCCTTACAAGTCAAGGTCAAAAGTCTAAAATTTAAATACGTGAAATTGTTTCCAATAACATACTGAATGAAAAAAAAATGTCTGCGTCAACCCAATAATAACATAAGAATTCTGTCTTCACCCTCGCTGCGGTCATGCTCTACGGGTCAATCAGCCCACTCCACAGTATCGGCTCCATCCTCAATGAATATATAATCATACTCCGTCTCGGCTACATATGGAATAGTAGGGGTGAGTGATGGTAATCACCCAGTAGGTGCCTCTCAAAACAAACAAAAACTTACATACTCAAACTGGTATCAGCACGTAGCACATAACACAGCATGATAAGACTTATACAAAAAGTAAACAGTCCACAGAAGATGCATGCGCAAATACGTGATGCATGCTCAAATAACGTGTCACACGCAATGAAGATCAATTCACGCAGTATGTCCCTGGACCTATATGCAATGCATGAACCGGGTCCTAACTCCAGCATCTTGGTCTATAGCCACCATTCGCTGTTTCGACACCCATGCCCTATAGACACAGTATGTCTCATGACCCCGGTGCCCTATAGACACGGTAAGTCATCCCGATACCCACGCCCTATAGACGCAGTATACCTCATGCAACTCCGGCATCATGGTCACTAGCCACCACTTACCGTTTGGACACCCACGCCCTGTAGACGAGTATGTCTCATGACCCCGGCGCCCTATAGACATGGTAGGTCATCCCGATACCCACGCCCTATAGACGCAGTGTACCTCATGCAATGCAGTGCCATGAATGCAAGAGAAAAGAAAAGAAAACAGTTGGACGTCATCCTCTGACATCGATCGATCGATGTGGTTCTGAGGCACGTCGAACCCTCAGCCTTGGGACGTCGATCGATCGACGTGGTTCTGAGGCACATCGAACCCTCAGCCCCTGGAGGTCGATCGATCGATGTCCATCTGAGGCACATCGATCTCTCACCTCTGGACGTCGATCGATCGATGTCCATCTGAGGCACATCGAACCCTCAGCCCTGGACGTCGATCGATCGATGTCCCCGAATTCCAGAACTCTCATTCTGAAATTTCTGCAATCCACTCATCCAACCTCATTCGTTCTTCCACCCCATCCCCACGAATCCATATACGCTTAAGATCTCACAACCCCTTCAGGGCACGCACATCAACGAGATCACATTGACATCAAAACGAATAACGGAAAAATAAGCACCTTGGGCAAATAAACAAGATCAAATCAATTACGACAACAACGATACATAAGAAATACCATTTTTCCTATGCAAGCCTTCATACCGTTTTGAGGGAAAATCAATATGCACCTACCTCGATTCCTAGCGAGAGTTGATCGATTTACGAGATGATGATCCCGTTAGGGTTATGGTTTCCTCCTCCTGAACCGTGGATCAAAGATCCTTTTTTCCTCTTTACTTTTCCTCCCGGCCGAAATTTTTTTGATGGGGGAGTAGGGGAGAGGGAGGCTGTCGAATGGAGGGAGAAAGGGGAGAGATTAGGGTTAGTGAGGGGTGATAATGAGAGGGAGAGATTTGAGGGATGATAAGGGGGAGTTATGAGGGATGAGAGAGAGTTGGGAAAAATAAGGGGTGGTGAGTGAGAAAATTTAGGAGATGGATAGAATTTAGTAATTTTAAACATTTATTTATCCTTATCTCTCTTATCATTATATTTTTTTTTGTATCATCATTTTTTTAATAAACACGGTTAAAATCCTACCCCTCTTACAAAAGTTTCGTCCCCGAAACTTGCCGTACCTTACTCAAAGAGATGGGGGTAGCGGTCGCGCATTTGCTCTTCTAGCTCCCATGTCGCTTCATTCACTCGGTGGTTGCTCCATTGGACTTTCACATAGGGAATAATCCTTCTTCTCAGCTCTTGGTCCTTCCGGTCAAGAATTCTGATTGGTACTTCTTCATAGGAAGCATCGGGCCTGATCTTAAGCGGTTGTGCATCTAGAACGTGACTAGGGTCAGCAACATATTTCCTCAATTGGGAGACGTGAAATACATTGTGCACTTGAGCCAACATCGGAGGTAATGCCAGTTTGTAAGCCAAATCTCCAACCTTTTCAAGTATCTCATATGGTCCAATATAACGCGGCTTCAATTTCCCTATAACTCCAAACCGTGTCACCCCCTTCATGGGTGACACTTTAAGATAGACTTTTCTCCCTATTCGAATTCCAAAGGTCGTCTTCGTGTCGGCCTAACTCTTGCTTCTGTCTTGAGCTGTCTTAAGACGTTCACGAATCAGTTTCACCTTTTCCTTAGCTTGCTCAATGATCTCGGGGGCCGTCAACCTACGCTCACCAACTTCGTCCCAATGCACAGGTGACCTACATTTTCGTCCATATAAGGCCTCGAAGGGTGCCATGCCTATGGCACTGTGGTGGCTGTTGTTGTAGGAGAACTCTATTAACTTTAGCATGCTGTCCCAATTTCCCTTAAAATCCAATACGCACGCCCTCAACATGTCTTCCAGAGTCTGAATGGTCCTCTCAGATTGACCGTCGGTTTGAGGGTGAAAAGCAGTGCTCAGTCGTAACTCAGTCCCCATCTTCTTCTGACATGCTGCCCAGAACTGGGATGTAAACTTTGGATCACGATCGGATACTATACTGACTGGCACTCCATGGAGGCAAACAATGTTGTCAATGTACATAGCTACCAACCTCTCCATAGTAAGTCCGGTGGGAATAGGCAGAAAATGAGCGGACTTAGTCAATCGATCCACAATTACCCATATCACATCATTCCCATTTCTTGTTTTCGGGAGTCCCACCACGAAGTCCATTGTTACATGCTCCCACTTCCATTCGGGTATCTCTAGTGGTCGCATCAATCCACCCGGTCTTTGGTGTTCCGCTTTAACTTGTTGGCAAACAAGGCACCTTTCTACAAACTCAGCAATATGCCTTTTCATGCCATTCCACCAATAGTGTCTCTTGAGATCATTGTACATCTTCGTAGCACCAGGGTGAATAGACAGTCTCGAATTATGTGCCTCCTTCAATAACTCCCTCCTAAGATCCTCAACATCAGGTACGCACAACCTTCCTTGGTACCACATACTGCCGTCATCCTGAACCTGAAATCCGTCCACTTGGCTGGTTAACATTCTTTCTCGCGTCTCTCTAATTGTTGCATCGTTCTTCTGTGCTTCCTTAATTTGGTCTACCAAGGTTGGGGTGATAGTTAACGTCGCCAGAATGTCTGCGGTAGAATCTACAAGATCCAAGTCAAATTCTGCCATCTCTTTTCTAGAGTAGCCTGCCGTGCATGGCTCGATTTCCTACTTAAGGCATCAGCAACTCGATTGGCCTTCCCTGGGTGATAGCTGATGGTCAAGTCGTAATCTTTCAACAGCTCTAACCATCTTTTTGGCGCATGTTAAGCCTTTTGCGTGAACAGATACTTAAGACTCTTATGATCGGTGAACACCTCGCACTTCACCCCATATAGATAATGGCGCCAGATTTTCAGTGCAAACACCACCGCTGCTAGTTCCAGATCATGAGTCGGATAGTTCTGCTCATAGGGCTTTTGCTGTCGTGAAGCATACGCAATGACCTTGTCGTTTTGCATCAACACGCATCCTGAAATATAAGAGTTAGACCACATCTTTAATTGTATACAAAATCAGTTGAAATTGTATACAATTACCTAGCCCGTTCTTAGAAGCGTCACTGTAAATGACAAACCCTTCTGAAGCGGAGGGCTGAGCAAGAATAGGGGCTGTGGTCAGTCTCCTTTTTAGTTCAGCAAAGCTTTGTTCGCACTCGGTGGTCCATTCGAACTTTGACTTCTTCTGTGTCAATCGGCTTAGAGGTACTGCAATTGATGAGAAGCCCTCGACAAACTTCCTATAGTATCCAGCCAGTCCAAGAAAACTTCTTACCTCTGTCACATTAGTGGGTCGAGGCCACTCAGTGATCGCCTCTACCTTCTTTGGATCTACAGAAATTCCTTCTTCAGAAACCACATGACCCAAAAAGGCTACACTCTTCAGCCAGAACATTTTTCCTATGCAAGCCTTCATACCGTTTTGAGGGAAAATCAATATGCACCTACCTCGATTCCTAGCGAGAGTTGATCGATTTACGAGATGATGATCCCGTTAGGGTTATGGTTTCCTCCTCCTGAACCGTGGATCAAAGATCCTTCTTTTCCTCTTTACTTTTCCTCCTGGCCGAAATTTTTTTGATGGGGAGTAGGGGAGAGGGAGGCTGTTGAATGGAGGGAGAAAGGGGAGAGATTAGGGTTAGTGAGGGGTGATAATGAGAGGGAGAGATTTGAGGGATGATAAGAGGGAGTTATGAGGGATGAGAGAGAGTTGGGAAAATAAGGGTGGTGAGTGAGAAAATTTAGGAGATGGATAGAATTTTAGTAATTTTAAACATTATTTATCCTTTATCTCTTATCATTATATTATTTTGTATTATCATTTTTTTTTAATAAACACGGTTATAACAGTACGTATCCTAAAGAATACAGAACAGGAATACTACCTATACTTTCTACACTTCCCTATTCGGTTTCAACTAAACAGAATTCTTTCCCAACTACTTTCTTGTGAAGTTTTTGAGGTAGATCCAATTCGATTCATCTTCATCCAACCATTGGATTGCAGCGGATTTGAGATATATTAACATCCAAACTCGAGGCTACAATTTGGTGCAAGTTGCTTGCTAATAAGAGGAGACCTACTGAGGAGCCACCACCAACTGACAACTGTTTCCTGCCACGATTTCTTCTTCTGTAACAACCTTTTAACGTACATGTGATTATCCTTGTCTTTTGTCTGAAGTGTAAAAAGAGTTTGGCGTATTAACTTAGACTTTATAGTGATTCTCAATGACTCAGAAAGTGGGGTTTTGGACAACTCATGATTGTTTTGAATGATTATTTTTGTCCTTAAGTTGGTTGATCTTTTTTTTCTTTATTTGCACACTAGAATGGAATAATTGACAGTTTTTTTTCGACTTTTAGTCTGTTAAAAGTAAGCTTGATGATCCATCCAGTTTTTGTCTTTCTCTTTGTGTAATATGTGCATGTTGAATCTCCTACTTATTGATGGGGTGTGTTCTTTTCTTTGTCTATGTGTGTGTATTTCATGTTGGCGTAAAGGACAGTGTAGTTTATGAGCATTAAGTCTATAAATTCCTGATGGTTGATGGTGGATTGAATAGTTGTAGGTTGTACTCCATTTTGTTTTCTATATTTTTTGAAAGTTTGCTTTAGAATTCTTCTGCATTTTGAATCATATTTGGAGTTATTGCTTGTCAAGTCCTGGACATCTGATGTGTACATTGTGTCAAACTAACTTAGTAAAACTTTAGAGGCTAATTATAAATAATCAGTTATATATGTAGCTTAGGTACCTGACAATAAGACAAGCTTCTTCATCGCATGTTGAACTATTTTAACCCATGAGAGACAAGCATTGTAGGACTTGTAGCAGTTAGCACAATGCTATGTAATGGAAATGGCCTCTCTCTTTGTAGTGAAGTGAACACAGAAATCCATCCAACCTTTTTCTGTATATATTTAAAGTGGTTATTATGTGTTGGTAGCTGTGATTGTATAGATGAACCAAGTAATGTGTATTAATAATTACCTGTATATATTTTTTTGATGAAGTGGTCATATGCAATGACAATATTAGAGGATGATAAAGGAAACAACGTTGTTAAATCATTTTTAGCTCCTCTTTTTACAAATTTTGTGACTTCATCTTGTGCAATAGGTACCTGTTAACAAGACAAGTGAATAATTTATGGATTTAATGGGCATATTTCATTTATAAGGTTGGATAGTACCATTCTTCCAGAGGAGAAGTTGGCAAGAAGTTCTTATCCTTGAGCAACAACTAGTTCTTGGTTAAGATTACTTTTTAAATAGTTTCTTTTTTTTGTGCAATTACGCCATTACCATTTACCAGGCTACTTTGTGACTTCAATTTTGCTGTCTGAGGCTTTGTCAAAAGTTTCACGCTGTAGTAAGGAAGATATTGCAATATGATTCCTTACTTGGTTTGTAATTTATTCACTTGGCTATTTGTTTGTAATTTATTTAGTTGTTCCTTGGTTTGTAATTTATATAGTTGGCTACTTTATTGTGATTTATTTTTTCATGTTTCTTGTTTCCGATTTTTATTGCATTTTCAAAACTCTTTTATCTTTATTTTATATCATATTTTGGAGATATTCTTGTCGTGTGTGTTTCAAAACACACTTTTTATTTACTTGACTATTTGGTGTTATAGATATTTTAGATTTTTATTACCAAGAATTTTAGGTAACTACATAAAACAAGAAAAACAAAAACCAAACCAAACGAAATTAAAGTGGTCAAACAGTTTGTTGATCTGTTTCAGTCTAGTTTCGGTTTTGCCATTTCCAAACGTTTAAAATTAGCAGACCAACCTATATACACCTTACAAACGGAAGATTTTATAAAAAGAGTAGAATCTTACCAGCGAAAACTACACCACAAAAAGAATTTCGATTACCGAAGAAAACCTCACCGACGAAACGAGGTATGTCGGTCTTTCGTCGTTAATTTGCGACGCAATAGCGATAAACACAGTTTCGTCGTTAATTGCGACGAAACTACGATGAAATACATTGTCGCTAACAAAAAAGTAGTCAGGTTAATCCTTTCGTTACAATTTCGCCGGTGTTTTATCGGTGGTTCGTCGCTACTCTGTGTTTTTTGTTTGTCGCTATTTAGTTTGTAGCGTTTCGTCGCTGTATCGTCGCTAATGTGTCGCTAAATTTCCAAACATAAACACAGATAAACAAGGAAATAAATTCGTCGGTTAGTAGGTTCTCGGCGCTGTATTAAGTTTCGTCGGTATATCGTCGGTGTTTAGTCGTCGCAAATGTTTCGTCTTACTTTTCGTTCGTATTTTATATATTCCGATTCGTCGCTGTGTCGCCGCAGATTCGTCGAGGATTAAACACGTGTATGAATTAAGAAAAAAGAAAGCGATTATTGGAAAAAAATTTATTTATTTAGAAATAAAAAATTACATTATAAAGACAAAAAATTAAAAAAAGAAATCTAAAAGAAAAGCAGAGAGGGGCCGTTCACTCTTCGTCATCGAAAGAAAGAGTGGCCGCCACATTCTCCGCGAACTCTTTGAGGAGGCACTTCAGATTGTAATATCCGGCTTTCAACTTGCGCAGCCTTCTGTTCACGCTGTGCAGTTGCCTCGACTCTTGTCGCATGTTTGCTATAAGCGTACGGTAGTTGATCTGCGGTTCCGGCATTTCTTGTTGAGGATCCTCGGGCGCCATTGGACCATGCACAGATATTGAATCCTCCCGCTCAACCGATGGTTGTGGTTGAGGAGGAGGCCGTTGTGGAGGTGCACTATTTGCCCCTCCACGCCTTGGGGTTCTTCTACAACGACAGGGCATACTTTGTACTTTGTTTAAGAAGCTTTGTAACTTTGTTTATGTGAAATGGAAGGCTGTGGAGTTATATATAGGTAAAATTAGCGACGACATAGTGACGAATCTGCGACGAATTTATCGTCCGTTACTCAACATTGGAAGATGTGCGGGCGTGACCCTTCGTTTGAACAAGCGACGAATTAGCAAGAAAATAGCGACGACTTAGCGACGTAAGGTCATCGTATAGCGAGAAAATAGTGACGACTTAGCGACGTAAGGTCATTGTACATTGTAACCATCGGACACTGTGCGGACACGGCCGTTGGGTGAATAGCGACGCCTATAGCGATGAAACACATCGTATGGTGTGAATCATCATCGGTATTTCGTT
>AP025046.1:27791811-27802564 GCA_036186865.1 Eustoma russellianum
TTTTTTCGGTGCTAATATTTAATTTAGCCTTAAATATTTGAAACTGTTGCTGTCGGCCGTACTTATTAGTTTAGACATTTATGGCACCCGATGGCAGATCTGCACCCTTTTTGCTAACTTCTTCATCGGAGTTTTTTTCCCTGATCTCTTTTGGTATTTGATATAATCTTACAGACGCTCTGTGATGAAGGGTAATCAAATCATAGAGGAAACTGCAGCCATGGTGGAGAGTGATGTATACATATTTTATTTTATTGATGGTAATTTGAATCCCATCGGTTGCGTGCAGACACATGTTGCTCGCATGGATATGCGCCCAGATACTATGGTGTTCCTTTCGTATTTATGGTGTTTATGCTAATTAACATATATGTTATAGTACGAAAGATTGAATCTTTTGTTGTATCTTGTCTCCACATCTTTTGTTTTCGTTTTTATTGTACTGCCTAAAATAAAATTCTTCTGATTCTATTGGAAGGAAGTGTAGTGTTACACCCCGTGACTTTTAAGCACGACTTTCAACACTCTAGGTCAACCTTAAGTGCAACTTAATTAATTATGTAGTTTATGAGACTTAGTTGCACAAAACATAGAAGAACAAAAGAAAGGGGTTAAAAGTAGAATTAAAAGAAACTAAGGGTAATTACTTAAAAGGTCCCTACTAGGAGTTAAGGGAGTTACACCACACTTTGGCATAACTCCCCATTGGCCATAAGGGGGGGACGGTTTTAACATCACAGAGAGAAGGAGAGAAAAAAATCTGCAGGAGGAAAAGAGAAAGAGAAAGGAGAGGAAGAAGAAAGAGAGAAGAAGGAAAAGGAAGGGAGAAGACCAAACTAGGTGCAATCTTCACCGAAATTCTGCAGTAAAACCGTAAGAATAACTAGAAACCAAGGCAAGTAATCTTTCTATACGCTTTATGCAAATTTTATACCGTTGGCCCTATGTTCTTACAAAGAGAAAATATGAATCACACATTAGTATTCTTGTCTTGTCTATCATACATGCTTGTTATATGTAGTCTTGTTGCTAATTGCGTAAAGACTTGTTCTTTGGGCCAAATTTTCTGGAAAAGTTGTGCAGTACTTGTTGTTAGTCAACCATGCCCCATGATAGTATATATGTTGATGTGTTTCTTGCCTTGCTCTACTCTTGTGTTGATTGTATACACTTAGATGTCGAGAGTAAGTGCAGGAAATTGAGGGATGAGTGATGATATTGTTGTAGTCTTGTTGGTTGGGTATTGTTGATGATAACTCTTGAAGGTGGTGAATGAATGAAGATTTAGTGTGGATCTTGTTAGACATTCAATAAGTGTCAATTCATGATTAGATGTATGTTAAGTGTGATGAATCTAGTTGTTAAGATGGATCTTTAAGTGTTGAATCTGGAAGGGTTGAAGAAGAAAGGAGTTGGGTGGAAGTTACTGCAGAAAAACTGCAGTTTGGCATCGTCAGAACACTTCGAACGCCTACATGAGGCGCTTCATGTCACTATAGGCGCTTCATGTAGCGTTCCAAGTGTCCTGGAGCTTTCCCGTACAGAAAAACTGCAATTTAGAACCGTCAGAACACTTCGAACGCCTACATGAGGCGCTTCATGTCACATTAGGCGCTTCATGTGGTGTTCAATGTGTCCTGAATCATCCCCGAACACTTCGAACGCCTACATGAGGCGCTTCATGTCCCCATTAGGCGCTTCAAGTGGTGTTCCAAGTGTTCTGGAAGTCTTTTTTGACCCTATAAGCACCCTATGTAAGTGTAGTAACTTTATACACTTCTTTTGAACATAAAATGCAAGGGTTATTTGAGGGTATATTTGAGGTGTGGATGGTAAGTTGATCAAGTTAGAATAAGATTGAATCTTGAGTGAGTTTGTGACAAGAATGGGCTTGGAATAACACGACCATAGAGTGTGTGAGGTGCAAGGCCGTATGCTTGATAGGCATGATGTATGTGTGTGTGTTACATGTTGATATGAAGCTATTTGTGCATCCTGCATCATGACATGGGCACTTGCATTTGATTTGAGATATGTTTTGCAAAAGAACAAGAAAGGTTTAAAGTTTTCGAAAGACAAAATGGCTGCTGGTTGATCACAGGGTATAAAGAGTCACGTCTGCGAAAGCAGGGTATAAAGAGCGTGATCTGTGAATCAACAGCAGGGTATCAAGTATGTTATGGGGCCGTGGACCATATCAGCACGGAAATGAAGTATTTTATGGGGCCGTGGACCTATCAGCACGGATATATGATATGTAATGGGGCCGTGGACCTTTCAGCACGGATATATGTTATATGTAATGGGGCCGTGGACCTTTCAGCACGGATATATGTTATATGTAATGGGGCCGTGGACCTTTCAGCACGGATATATGATGGCTGTGGGCTGATCACCCACAGGGTATAAAGTTCTGCTACGCGAAGAATATGATATGTAAAGTGATGAAATGTTTTGTGAAATGGACATGCATGACATGTTTATGAAAGAAGACATATGCATGGGTGTTGTGTGTGATTTTAAAGAAGTACATGCATCATGGTACACGAAGCATAAGACTTGACATGCAAGAAACGTGATTAGTTTATGACTTGCTTATGTGATACGTTGTTTTAATGCATGTTGGTTCTCGTATCTGTGTTCACATATGTGCTTTATCTGTTTTGAGAAGTTCTTATTTAAGATGCCATTTGCTAACCCGAGCACCTTATTTTGGGCAATGTTTTATTCACTGGTGACTCGACGTGTGTGATTCCGTAAGGTGTATAGACGGGTTACTTGCTGGCGAAGTTTTCGCTAAGAACAATCATTCTGTTCCTTTTCAGGTGAGCCTGAATATGAGATGATATTTATCGAAGACGACGGCGAGTGGGCTCAATGGGACGATGGACAAGGGAATAGATAGATGCTGGATTATTCTGTTTAAGTTTGAGACTCATTGTTATTATGTTGTTCTAAAACTTATGTCGGCTAGATGAACAAACAGTTGTTTTTATTTCCGCTGCATTTTATGGATGTTTAATGACGATGAGGTTTAGAGTTTTATGACGTTTCCGCTGGTTTTAGTATCTTACCTTATGAAGAATGTACGCATGATCTGCTTGACGCTTCGTAGTTCTCGTAGTAGGCTACGGCGGGTGCACTGGTTCCGATAACGGTATCGGGCTGGGGCGCTACAGGTGGTATCAGAGCCAGGCTTCAGATCTAGTTCGGAAACTTAAGTTCATGATCTTTAGACACTTAAGCTATGATTCTCCTTTAAGGTTGATCCTTAGTTATAAGTACTGATCTCTTTAGTGGTTAAGTATGATATGGGTTGGGTGTGTGCGAGCGCGTCTTGTTACCTAACTTTGTATTAATAGTTGTACTACACACCTTACCTATTAGCACGCGTTCAAGCTTTTAGTAATCCTTGTATTTACTAAATGCCAATGTAATGTTGACCTTTCAGAGAAAAATGCCTCCCAGGAGAGATAACACAGGCAACTCTGGCAATGGACAGGAGAACCAGCCACCACAAGTGGTTTTACCCCAAGTACTCACTGATGCGCTGACGGTCATTGCACAAGGGTATGTGCAGCAGCATCAGCCTCCGCCTCCACCACCGCCGCAGCATAACATCAGGTTCTTCTATGGAGAGATGAGGAAGATGAGGGTGCCGGAGTTCGGTGGATGTACGGATCCTGAAGAGGCTCAGCATTGGTTGGCTGAGGTTGAGAAATGTTTCCGGCTGGTGCAAGTTCCGAATGAGATAAAAGTTGAGGTGGCCACACCCCTTTTAAGTGGCAAGGCTGGCGAATGGTGGGAAGGAATGGTGTTGAGAATGACCCCCACCAATCTCATGGACACAGTTTTGTGATGTTTTCTTGAAATACTATGTACCGGAGACGGCGATCTTGGACAAGATAAGGGCGTTTGACAGACTGGAGCAAGGAAGGATGACAGTGTCGGAGTATGCAGATCGTTTTCATGCCCTGGGTAAGTTTGCCCCTGCGATTATGTCTGATAATCGTCTTAAGATGACGAAGTTTGAGAGGGGCTTGGACTCGAGGATACAATCGGCGATAGTGAATGCGGGGATGAAAACTTATGAGGATATGCTAGATGCGTGTTACCGTGTTGAGAGTGATTTTCCGCAGAGTGGCGGCAAGAGCAGCTAGTGTTGGAGGGTCTGATAGAGGCAAGAGGCCAAGGGAGGATGTGAGAGTTGGTGGAAGACCCGGACGTTGGGTCAAGATTCCGAAGAGAGGCCCAGTTGGGAATTTTCAGAGACTGCCACCCCAGAATCAAGTAGCTCAGCAGGCGGTAGGAGTTTGTCCACATTGCAATAGGAATCACTGTTGGAGAGTGTAGGAAAGTGGGTGGAGCATGTTTCCGATGCTGGTCAAGTGGGTCACATGATTAGGGACTGCCGGAGATGAAGAAAATAATCCTGAAGAGGCGGCTCAGCAGCCGAGAGCGAAGCCTAGAGCAAATGCCCGTGTACATCTCATGACGGATACGATGTGCAGGAGGCTACTGACGTAGTAGCAGGTATCATTTAAACTAAGTTTAAATCTTTAATGAATTAAGTATTATGTGCTTAATTTTCCGTGTATAACTTGATATGGCTTTAGGTGCGATTTTAGTAAATAAGTACCTGCCAACGTGCTCTTTGATAGCGGCGCAAGCCACTCCTTCGTAGCAAAGAGGTTCACTAAACACCTGAGTAGTCTGCCTGAGTGGTTAGAAACCCCGTATCGTGTTCAAGCGGCCGGAGATCAAATTATGGTTTCGTATCATCGGTACCGGGATTGTGAATTGGAGTTTGAAGGACAAACATTCCCGCCACACTGATCCCTATTCAGATGTATGACTTTGACGTCATATTAGGAATGGACTGGCTAGCCAAGAATCACGCTAATATTGATTGTCGGTTGAAGCAAGTGACAATCAAGAATGCTAAGATGGAGGGAGGTAATATTTCAAGGAGATGCGGAACGAAAGAAGGTACCCAAAAGGTGTACGTGTCGGTTGCACAAGCCGCACAAGGCATTAGGAAAGGTGCAGAGGGATTTCTAGTGTATGCCATGGATGTTACCAAGGAGGTATCGCCTATTGAGCAAATTCCAGTAGTCAAAGAATTTCCTGACGTGTTTCCGGAAGATTTACCAGGAGTACCGCCTCCGAGAGAAGTTGAGTTTGAAATTAACTTGATTCCCCGGAACAGAACCTATTTCCAAAGCTCCTTATAGAATGGCTCCGGCGGAACTAAGAGAGTTGAAGGAACAACTGCAGGAGTTACTAGACAAGAAGTTTATCCGCCCTAGTGTATCGCCATGGGGAGCACCCGTTTTGTTTGTAAAGAAAAAGGATGGTAGCATGAGGCTTTGTATTGATTATAGGGAGTTTGAATAAAGTTACTATCAAAAATAAGTATCCCCTTCCGCGAATCGAAGATTTATTTGACCAACTCAAGGGTGCCAAGATCTTTTCGAAAATTGATCTTCGATCAGGATATCATCAGCTGCGAGTGAAGGCCGAGGACATCGCAAAGACAGCTTTCCGCACGAGGTATGGCCACTATGAATTTTTGGTGATGCCGTTTGGATTGACAAATGCCCCTGCGGCTTTTATGGATCTTATGAATACCGTCTTTCGAGAACAGTTGGACAAGTTTGTTAGTGGTATTCATAGATGATATTCTGGTGTATTCCCCGGACGAACAAACTCACGACGAGCATTTGAGAACCGTACTAGGCATTTTGAGGCAGAAACAACTTTATGCAAAGTTTAGCAAGTGTGAGTTTTGGTTAAGAAGTGTGGCTTTCTTAGGCCACGTGATATCAGAAGAGGGGATTGCGGTGGACCCGAAGAAGGTGGAAGCTATAACTGAATGGCCTAGACCTACCAATGTCACCGAAAGTGCGAAGTTTCTTGGGTCTAGCGGGTTATTACAGGAAATTCGTTGAGGGATTCTCAAGAATTGCCTGTACCTCTCAGTCGCCTTACTCAAAAGAAGTCCAAGTTTGAGTGGACGGCGGAATGCGAGCAGAGTTTCACGGAGCTTAAGAAGAGATTAACGACAGCTCCAGTTTAGCTCAACCCTCTGGAACGGATGGATTTGTGATTTATAGTGATGCGTCAAAGAACGGGTTAGGTACGTAAATTATAGTATAAGGTTATGATATTATATACTCCATTAAGTTTAGACTAACACCTTAGTTTGTAGGTTGTGTTTTAATGCAAAACGAACGAGTCATCGCGTATGCCTCAAGACAGCTAAAGCCTTATGAACAAAACTATCCCACACATGATCTTGAACTTGCCGCGGTTTGTGTTCGCCTTGAAGATTTGGCGGCATTATTTGTATGGAGAGAAGTGCGCGGTATTCACAGATCATAAGAGCCTAAAGTATTTGTTCTCGCAGAAGGAATTGAATATGAGGCAGCGGAGATGGTTGGAATTGCTAAAAGACTACGACCTAACTATTCATTATCACCCGGGAAAGGCTAACAAGGTAGCCGACGCCTTAAGTAGGAAGTCCAGCCATGCACGACAATCACCACGTGGAAAGAGAGATGGAGGAGTTTGGTTTAGATTTGATTGAATCCACGGTGAATGTTTTGACAGCCTTGACTATCACCCCGGTTTGATTGATCGGATAAAGGAGGCACAGAAGAGAGATAAGGCTTTAAGTGAGATAATGGAAAGGGTGAAACATAGTCAAGTTGAAGGATTTCGGACTAAGGAGGATGGGAGCTTATGGTTCAGGGAGAGATTATGCGTTCCGGATGTTGACGAACTTAGGAAAGAAGTTTTGCAAGAAGCTCATAATTCAAGGTTATCGATACAACCCCGGTAGCACCAAGATGTATAGAGATCTCAAGCGTTACTATTGGTGGTCTGGGATGAAAAGACATATCGCGGAATTCATAGAGAGGTGTTTGGTGTGTCAACAAGTCAAGGCGGAACACAACGGCCCGGTGGATTGTTGATGCCGTTGGAGATTCCGGAATGGAAATGGGAACATGTCACAATGGATTTTGTAGCGGGTTTACCAAAGACAAGAAGTGGATGTGACATGATTTGGGTTATCGTGGATCGTTTAACAAAGTCTGCCCATTTCCTACCCGTTTCAAGTGAAGCACCTCTTGACAACTAGTGAACTGTGTATATGGAGAACATTAGTGAGCTTACATGGTAGTCCAGGTAAGTATAGTATCCGACCGAGACTCACGAGTTCACATCTAAGTTTGGACAGCATTTCCAAGAAGCCATGGGTACAGAATTAAGGTTGAGTACGGCATATCATCCCCAAACTGATGGACAGTCCGAGCGGACAATTCAAACCTTGGAAGATATGCTAAGAGCTTGCGTGCTGGATTTCAAAGGGAGTTGGGATGGAATGGTAAAGCTGATGGAGTTTTCTTATAACAATAGTTACCACAGCGCAATTGATATGGCTCCTTTTGAGGCTTTGTATGGAAGGAAATGTAGGTCCCCGGTTTATTGGGACGAAGTGGGCGTGAGGACCATCACGGGACCTGAGCTATTGGAGAAAACGTTAGAGAAGGTGAAGGTCATTCGGGAAAGACTCAAGACGGCTCAGGACCGTAGCAAGAGTTGGGCAGATTCCAAACGACGACCATTGGATTTTGATGTGGGTGATAAAGTTTATTTGAAGGTATCACCTACGAAGGGCGTCATGAGGTTTGGAGTAAAAGGCAAGCTAAGCCCTCGTTTCATTGGTCCCTATGAAATACTTGAGAAGGTAGGAGCCTTGGCATATAGGTTGGCATTACCCTCCGGTGTTGGCGCAAGTTCACAATGTATTCCATGTGTCACAATTGAGAAAGTACGTGGCGGATCCGAGTCATGTACTTGAAGCTCAACCTTTGGAACTCAAGGACGATGTTACATATGAGGAAGTACCCGTGAAAATTGTGGATCGAAAGGATCAAGTGTTGAGGAAGCGAGTGATCCGTATGTAAAGGTTCAATGGAGCAATCACACGGAACGTGAAGCCACTTGGGAGCTCGAAGAACAAATGCGGGAGAAGTATCCTCAGCTCTTCAACTAAGGTACGTAAGTTTCGAGGACGAAACTTTTTGTAAGGGGGGTGGAATGTTACACCCCGTGACTTTTAAGCACGACTTTCAACACTCTAGGTCAACCTTAAGTGCAACTTAATTAATTATGTAGTTTATGAGACTTAGTTGCACAAAACATAGAAGAACAAAAGAAAGGGGTTAAAAGTAGAATTAAAAGAAACTAAGGGTAATTACTTAAAAGGTCCCTACTAGGAGTTAAGGGAGTTACACCACACTTTGGTATAACTCCCCATTGGCCATAAGGGGGGGACGGTTTTAACATCACAGAGAGAAGGAGAGAAAAAAATCTGCAGGAGGAAAGAGAAAGAGAAAGGAGAGGAAGAAGAAAGAGAGAAGAAGGAAAAGGAAGGGAGAAGACCAACTAGGTGCAATCTTCACCGAAATTCTGCAGTAAAACCGTAAGAATAACTAGAAACCAAGGCAAGTAATCTTTCTATACGCTTTATGCAAATTTTATACCGTTGGCCCTATGTTCTTACAAAGAGAAAATATGAATCACACATTAGTATTCTTGTCTTGTCTATCATACATGCTTGTTATATGTAAGTCTTGTTGCTAATTGCGTAAAGACTTGTTCTTTGGGCCAAATTTCTGGAAAAGTTGTGCAGTACTTGTTGTTAGTCAACCATGCCCATGATAGTATATATGTTGATGTGTTTCTTGCCTTGCTCTACTCTTGTGTTGATTGTATACACTTAGATGTCGAGAGTAAGTGCAGGAAATTGAGGGATGAGTGATGATATTGTTGTAGTCTTGTTGGTTGGGTATTGTTGATGATAACTCTTGAAGGTGGTGAATGAATGAAGATTTAGTGTGGATCTTGTTAGACATTCAATAAGTGTCAATTCATGATTAGATGTATGTTAAGTGTGATGAATCTAGTTGTTAAGATGGATCTTTAAGTGTTGAATCTGGAAGGGTTGAAGAAGAAAGGAGTTGGGTGGAAGTTACTGCAGAAAAACTGCAGTTTGGCATCGTCAGAACACTTCGAACGCCTACATGAGGCGCTTCATGTCACTATAGGCGCTTCATGTAGCGTTCCAAGTGTCCTGGAGCTTTCCCGTACAGAAAAACTGCAATTTAGAACCGTCAGAACACTTCGAACGCCTACATGAGGCGCTTCATGTCACATTAGGCGCTTCATGTGGTGTTCAATGTGTCCTGAATCATCCCCGAACACTTCGAACGCCTACATGAGGCGCTTCATGTCCCCATTAGGCGCTTCAAGTGGTGTTCCAAGTGTTCTGGAAGTCTTTTGACCCTATAAGCACCCTATGTAAGTGTAGTAACTTTATACACTTCTTTTGAACATAAATGCAAGGGTATTTGAGGTATATTTGAGGTGTGGATGGTAAGTTGATCAAGTTAGAATAAGATTGAATCTTGAGTGAGTTTGTGACAAGAATGGGCTTGGAATAACACGACCATAGAGTGTGTGAGGTGCAAGGCCGTATGCTTGATAGGCATGATGTATGTGTGTGTGTTACATGTTGATATGAAGCTATTTGTGCATCCTGCATCATGACATGGGCACTTGCATTTGATTTGAGATATGTTTTGCAAAAGAACAAGAAAGGTTTAAAGTTTTCGAAAGACAAAATGGCTGCTGGTTGATCACAGGGTATAAAGAGTCACGTCTGCGAAAGCAGGGTATAAAGAGCGTGATCTGTGAATCAACAGCAGGGTATAAAGTATGTTATGGGGCCGTGGACCTATCAGCACGGAAAATGAAGTATTTTATGGGGCCGTGGACCTATCAGCACGGATATATGATGTATGTAATGGGGCCGTGGACCTTTCAGCACGGATATATGTTATATGTAATGGGGCCGTGGACCTTTCAGCACGGATATATGTTATATGTAATGGGGCCGTGGACCTTTCAGCACGGATATATGATGGCTGTGGGCTGATCACCCACAGGGTATAAAGTTCTGCTACGCGAAGAATATGATATGTAAAGTGATGAAAGGTTTTGTGAAATGGCATGCATGACATGTTTATGAAAGAAGACATATGCATGGGTGTTGTGTGTGATTTTAAAGAAGTACATGCATCATGGTACACGAAGCATAAGACTTGACATGCAAGAAACGTGATTAGTTTATGACTTGCTTATGTGATACGTTGTTTTAATGCATGTTGGTTCTCGTATCTGTGTTCACATATGTGCTTTATCTGTTTTGAGAAGTTCTTATTTAAGATGCCATTTGCTAACCCGAGCACCTTATTTTGGGCAATGTTTTATTCACTGGTGACTCGACGTGTGTGATTCCGTAAGGTGTATAGACGGGTTACTTGCTGGCGAAGTTTTCGCTAAGAACAATCATTCTGTTCCTTTTCAGGTGAGCCTGAATATGAGATGATATTTATCGAAGACGACGGCGAGTGGGCTCAATGGGACGATGGACAAGGGAATAGATAGATGCTGGATTATTCTGTTTAAGTTTGGAGACTCATTGTTATTATGTTGTTCTAAAACTTCTGTTGGCTAGATGAACAAACAGTTTGTTTTTATTTCCGCTGCATTTTATGGATGTTTAATGACGATGAAGGTTTAAGTTTTATGACGTTTCCGCTGGTTTTAGTATCTTACCTTATGAAGAATGTACGCATGATCTGCTTGACGCTTCGTAGTTCTCGTAGTAGGCTACGGCGGG